>VZRN01006214.1:120559-144545 GCA_013397935.1 Dasyornis broadbenti
ACCCCCAAAAAACCCCAGCCACAAAACCTTTTAAAATAACAGGATTCCCTAAAGGCTATCTAACAAGCCAGTTTTATATAAGGATTGCTGCAAAAAAAGTATTCAGATTTATGAAAATGGGTCAAATTGACAATATGCATATTGGCTCTAGTTTGGAATAAGCACCAGAGGATGAAGTAATCAAAGGAAGTTAGTAGTGAAGAAAGGAAACACGCGGACAGAACAGTGGGTAAGAGAAGATAAGAACAACAGCCTGATATTTGTTGCAAAGGAGAAAAGGGAGCCAGAAAAGGGAAAAAGATAGGATGCCACAGAAAAACAAGCTAGAAAGATCTCAAAGGCAGATTTTGCATGAACTTAAGTGAATTAAAATTATTAACAGGAAGGCCAAAAATACCAAACCAAAAAGGAACAGGCCAAGCTTGCAAGGCCCTTACATTCAGCTTGAATGCATTTCTTTGGACAATTTTTTTTTTCTTTTTTAAGACCGCATCCAATCAATTCCAAAATTTCAGTGACGTCAATGAGAAAATTGGAGAACTCAAAGGGTAAACGGGGGCACATGGAACCCCTGGCATCTTCTGGCTGGCAGAGGCAGAGTTTCAACCGCTTCTAGCTCTTTACAGATCAGAGAACCGGTTGATGGCAGAACTGAGCATATTCCAGCAAAACAATACCCCTCATCTTATCTCTGCCCATGTCCCAAATGAGTTTAAAATGTTGGCACCCTGAAAGAGAAAGAAAAAAAAAGAAAGAATAAGAATGTTGGAGGGAAATGAGGAAGCAAGGAGAGGACGTAGACTTGAGGAGCAGATATAGAATGCTCCAGACACAAAAAAATAGAACAACAGGGAACAATGTCCACTGACTGTGGGCACTGCAGTGACTCCTTTAAATGAAGAGAATGGGAGAGCTGAATGCAGGAAGCTTGTTGGGAAGAACAGAGGGATACAAAACTTTTTAGGAATATTCAGTGCTGTCAGCCCAAGACTTCTTACATCCTAGATTAAGCAGATTTAAGCTTCCTCCTATTAGTTCTTTGGTGGTCCTCTGTTTTTAGTGTGCTATATATTGTTTAGGTATTTCAACAGTGGGCTATTTGCCTCAAGGTATTTTCATGCTCTCTTTATCCTTAATTTTTTCATTACAGGCATATAATGCTATAAACCTTCCTTTAAAAGCAGCTGTGCTTGGCTACAAAGAATTTAAGGAGGAGGACTGAAGTATCTGCACATTTTCTCTGCACAATTCATGGTGATCCAAAGAAACTTTGCTTGTTATAAAAGCCTCATCAATAATACTATAAACTGCAAAACTGCTTATATTCTTCCAGATTCTCTCCTGGGGTATCTTATAATTCCTAGCTTAAAAATAACTTCACCCTGACATATGATGCCTGCATGTCAAGTATTGTGGGGGCAAGGCATTTTTTTATACCAAATGCCCTGAAGTACTTGTCTTTGACCTAAACTACACTTACTGCCTGTATTGGAAATTCCTTCCATTATGCTCAACTACAAGGTGGCAGAACTCAGGATCCAGACACTGTTCCAGCAGTATTGCAAACATGTGCACAAGTACTCTCAAATTCTACTTTTCAATCTTTCCCATCAGTCCAAGCACAAAATTTGTTGGTTTAAAGAAGTTACGTTAGGTGGCTTTTATAACAACAAAAACCCCCAAACAAAACAAAATACAAACAAACAAAACCCCAAGCCAAAGAGAGTAGCAAAGCTAGAAGTGGAGTCAGAGAAATCAGAGCTCATGAAATTTCAAAGAATCACCGACATGACAGGATTTTCTTGGTGAGTCTTCACTCTCAGTTAATAAAAAGGGTAGCTTTCTAGTGTGACAAATTAGTTTAATAATACTGTACACATGGAACATTAATTATTCTAGAGTGTTTTTGAAAGATCCTCTTATGAAAGCTGACCTAAAATACTTCCCAAAATCTAAACCCTTCTCCATAAATCTGTCATAATATGGGATTTACAGTATCTTTCCTTCACAGTTATAAGGCTCTTTTTATTAAAAAAATCCCTTGTATTCAATGTTATGAAGACTGCTAAGTCTCAAAGACAAGTGTTAGCTTTTAAATTTATCAAATATTACATTCAAAAGATGATTACTGATGCATTCACTCCATCAAGTCCACAGACTTCAATCAACAAGCAGTACTCATGTTTGAAGAACAAAACTGTACTTGTAGTATAAAGTCTTACAGAGCACAAACATAAAAATAGCAGTGTACAATCCTGAGAACAAATACAGGCAATTTAGTCTGATTCAGTTTCCTTTTCAGCTAAATAATGAGAAAGAAGGGATTGGAGAAAGCTTGAAACCTCATGAGCCCCGAGCAGAATTTTGCCTTCTTGCAAATCAAAACCAATTCTGTCGATGCAATGCACTTTTCACAGCTTCTTACTCTAGAAACACTGGAGAGTCATGATAAAGTTTTGAAAATATGAATGTTATATTGTCACAGACGCTCTTCCCAATGGGATGAACACTTTATTTGGATGTATGTGTGTGTGAGTATACAAAAATATGTATTTCAAAAATAAAAACACACATACATAGCAAGACAAATAATTATGATATAAAGAATGTTGAATCATAACCACAGATGTCCTAGCCATAGTCCAGAGACAGTTAGCTTCTGGGAAGTCATAACCCATCATCTTCCCAATGAAGTTGTGTATACTGATAATCAGTATGAATATTTGGATAATTATCTTATTAACCAGAGAAATCAAAGGTTGAATGTCTTAGAATGAAAAAGAAAATCCATCAGTTTGGGTGCCTTGAATCAATGGAAAATGCAAAGTAAACATGTTTAAGCAATGATGTCTACCAGCATTTGTTAATTCTAAGCATTAAGGTGTCCCCCTTGGGCTTTGGATGGACATTAATTTATCTGCTCAAGTAGATAACATGATGTTATAGAGCAAGAAGTTGATACAAAACATGGGAATGTATTCTGGTAGTAGCAGTATTAAAAACAGATAGCTGCATGTAGAAGTTGAGAATATGCAGTCCACAGCTTCAGCACTAACTGCAGCACTAGTCAAAAATGCTTTGTTACTTTCAAGCCCAACAGAAATCCATTAATTAACTACACAGACTCCAAAGCTACAGCAAAAGAAATGATGGCCATGTGGCAGCCAAAGCCCTGGACAGATGCACACCAGTGCCTCACACCCACTCAGGTCTACCACGGTGGATGCGAGGCTACAGCCACCTGGTCCTGCCTGCCCACATCACACTCCCAGGGTCCTGCTGCAGAGGATACCTGACAAGGGAGCTAGAAGTGGAAAGTATCAGGGCCAACCTGCACACAGGCAAGGGCCCACTTCTAAGTCTGATAGAGACAAGGTAGCAAAACTGCTTCTGGACCCAGCACTCAAATAAAAATTAGAATAAAATTTCAAAAATACTGCATTTTGTTGCACTGCCTGAAATTGTCCCCGCTGGACTCAAGTTGGCTTTGCATCCCTCCTTTTGCCACAGTTAGTTTTGGCTTTTGAGCATGAGCATACTGACTGGTGAGACAGTAGTCTCCATGCACACACTGATTATTGATTTACACGCTGATTTACTTTGGACCACTCCAGATTAGGCAGGGAAAAAGAAAGACTAATTAACATTTTGCTTGCTGTGCAATATAGAGAAATTGGCTGTGCATATTTGTGTCATTTATAGAGAAAAACGAAAAGAAAAACATCTGCTTTCAAAGGAGACACCCATACAGAAAGCTTAAAATAAGCAAATCTGTTTACTTGTTCAGTTATGAACAGAACACTGACCTGTAACATGCATCTGGATACAACACCTTCAGGTACCTCAGGAAACTTCTGCCGCAGGTCATGTAAAACCTGAATATCAATTTGCTGGCTTCCTTGGGCCATTCGTATATTGCCTGGGCAGGATTGTTTTTCAACAGGCAGTTTTAGGCCTTAGTAAAGGGAGTACTCATCTCTTCTGTCCCAGCATTTTCTGGAAGAGAAAGGAAAGCCTTGAGACACCAAGAGCAGGCACTTTTGATACAACAAAAGAACACCCCACAAAAAACTAAAACACACACACAGTATTAGCCTGTATTTTATGTTGATGTTTTCCCGTGTGACATCTGTGGCTAAGTAAGTGTCCTTCACACACTCAAAAACTTGAAAATTGCCCATTTATAGACACATCTCAGGATCAGTTTCCTTCTTGTTTTTATACTGACATTAAAAAATACATTAAGAATAAAAAAAGACTTGATTTATCAAAGTACTAAAATTAATGGGCTTAAGAACAACATTTTTACTTATTTTAAACACAACTGAACATGAAGTAGTCCACATCACATATAGGAAAATAGTGTTCAGTCAGCTTTTGAATGTATCTGCATTTTCACTTTTACCATCCCAGTTTTTGTTTATTGTCAGGATATTGTGGATAGAATCTCAATGTCTCTAAGTTTCAGAATTTACTAGCAAGTGTCTACTCGGTTTTCACCCACTATACTTCAGAATATTCTGAGATTAGAAGGAAATAACACTGTAACAAATTAGGCTTCTTCAACTAATTCTGTTTCTCCTTTGAAGGAAATTATGAAGAGCTATAAGATTATTTCACAATTACCCAATCAACATATTTATACAAATTATCTGACCAGACCATATGTTATCTACAGACTTTTGCCAAGAAGGAATTCTATCAATAAATTTTAAAAGAATGCATCTCTGTGTTAAGCAATGGAATAGTATCTTCTTCATATAAACTAATACTATAAAAAAATGAGACCATATGGTTTATAAAAACCCTAAAGTAGTCAACTCCAATGTACCTCTTTAATTAGCAAATCTCATTCAAGCATCTCCATGAATTTTATTCATTTTCTCTGTGGCAGCAGCAGAGCAATTAAAAAAGTTACTCAGTCCATGCCTCCCTAAAAATCCACTTATGTTATTTCTTCAATGGTTTACAGTGCTAGACTAATCTGAGCAGTGACAAAACACTACTGATCTTGCAGTGACAAAACACTACTGATCTTGCACCCTGTTTTAAGCAATTATTAAGAAAAAACACTACTCAAATTAAACAACAATTACACTGTTTATCAAAAACTGTACTGCAATACTTCTCCAATTAAAATTCAAATCTGACAAGATCACAGCAAGTCCACAAATATACAAGATTCTATTAACAAGAAGAAAACTAGTTTACCTTAGTTCAGAATCAAATGCCATTTTTTCTCCCCTCTCCTACTGAGCAGTCCGTAAAACTTCCTGCTAAATAGTTAACCCCCTCAATCCTCTAAGACCGCTTATTTTTTTTTCCAATTTATCTAACCTACATTAAAGGAACCCATTTCACAATATGCTCTACCATTTTCAGAACAGTAAATTCTGTGATCTCCATCTCAAGTTCCCTTGTAGAGTACTAAAATTTTCTATTTATTTTTTATTTGAATTATATTGTATTGGCAAAAAAGCACCTCCACAGTTGTTACAGCAAAAACTCAATGGAAAGAGACTAATGCATGTTGTCTTTTCAAAAAAACGCAGAGAATATATTAAAAAAACCCAGTATTTAAAACCATGAGAACTTTCCAAATTGTCACCCCAGTGCTTCACTTCAATAAAATATTTTGTATTCTAGCTCATTTTTCAATGTCTGAAGTCTTGATAAAACACACAACGACCACAATTTCCATTTATTAGTCCAAAACAGCAAAGTATGATAACAATTACCTTAAAATTCACAGAAGTGCTACAGAAAACTAGTCTGCATCTTCGTGAGACATAAAATAACTTATGGGTCATCATTCAATGCTTGCAAAGTCCAATTATTTGTTGGTAACCTGCAAAACCTGGGAGACTGCCTCTATTTTTTCTACTGTACTTTTAAGTTTTGCTGGCTTAGCACCAAGCAGGCGCATGTGGGCAGTATCATGTTACTAAATTTGCTAATAAATTTTTGTACATGTGCATCAAATGTGTCACCGTGATCATAGTGATTGTAGTATGGGAGGAAATAAACCTAAAGGGCGCTGCTCCCACTATCTTAATTCAGAGAAATATACTCCAACACAAAAAGCAAAAAGTATTTTTTCCTCAGTGTCAATTACAATAGGCAAATAATATAGCTTCACTGACAATGTAACATATGAAAAATATATCCCATGAATATGAAGGTCTCATTCCAATCATCACTTCAAGAAGAAAAACCCACTAAAGAGCTCACAGATATCAAAAGATTATCAATAAACTCAAATTAACCTTACGGAAGACTGAAGTGACAGGTCATGAGCCCTCTTGAGGCCTCTCCAGCAAAGACAGATGAAAAGGTTTTTTCCCAATTCTTGATGTTGCAAAGAAATTACAAAAAGGACTCAGTATCCATCTCCAGACGCAAGCTTAAAGGAACTGAAAGTTACTTTGACAGATGGAAGCCTAAGGAACAGACACACAACACTGTTGTCAGCCATGGAATTCTGGATTCAGCAGCAGGACATCCAGAATATTGTTAGAAAGTTACATATACCAGTGGAAAAGAAAAGGTACGAATGCAAGAGTGAACAGCCAAGATGGCCAGTAAACAAACTGTAGAAGAAAAGGGTACCAACAGAAGGCAAAGAAAACTGCTGGCAGCAACGTTTATGTTTCATTCAGAGACACTGGCATTAAATAAAGGCAATACAGTATTAGAGAAGTAATCAAAAAATCTATTCAAGAAATTACTGGAACAAGGAAAATTCAACACTGGTTACTCAGAGAAAGAATTCTTCCTAAAATTATTAATATCAGAGTTTAATTACACAGGAAAACTTTTAAAATATTGGAGTGCGGTACAATACAAAGTTATTCTTGTGGTAATGTCCATTTACTAATCGTTTTATGTACTGCTTCTAGCTATTTCGAAAGAAACCCCCTTCAATGTGACTTTATAATGTCGAAGAGAGACAGAGATCCCAGTGCTCGTTTATGCCAGAAATACTAAGTAACCGGAAGAATTAATTAGCTGTGTTCCTTTTCAAAGAGTATTGGCAGGATCCCCAGACAACTTAAAAGGCCTGGCAATTGCATCATGGTGGAGCTCCTGTTGAAGCTTTATTCTGTGAAAACTATTGAAACCAAAGTAAATAATGTGTCATCTCACAAAGACTACTCAGAACTATGAGTATGACACACAAAATAAACTGCCTCTCTTGTTTATTAAAATATTCAAAGACAACTTAATGTGAAATATGGTTCAGATGCCAAACACCAGGACATTATAGTGCTGGACCAATGCTTGCTAAACACATAATTTTTCAAGTCTCCAATCTTCTGACAGAGCACATGTTTAACAAATCAGAGACAATTCAATACAAACCCTAACTTAATATTACATTGACTTTTCCCAAAACACTTAAAAAGCAAGTCTTCTTCAGAGTAAATTCTACTAAAATGATTTTATGAAATAATTAAACCTGACAAAATCTAAACAAATCAGCTGACAGACTAGAATGTTATCTGCACTTCCTGTTCATTACTAATTTTTCCTACTGCAACTTTACATACAGTCCATACCACAAGAAATATCAAAGGTAATTGTGCAGATATTACCATAATTGCTGGATTGAATAATTCCAGTTTAAGTTATGATGCACTCATAATGACTGAAGTCCCATTTATGGTCAGCTACCATTCTGGAAACAGTCTGTGAGTTCAAGAGAACAGCTTTTGGAAATATGCAGAGCACTTTCACAGTAACCAGCATGCCCTTCACCTTCTCCAAATTCAAATAAATGCAGCCTTTGTATCTCCCTTGTTACTTCAGCTACATCTAATAAGTAAGTTGCTCAAGCTTTTCTGTGGTTTTATTCTGATCGTATCTGATCCGTGTTTTACTCACCTGACTAAAGCGCTATAAAAGTAATTTATCTAAAAGCTTATTTTGGAAACCTGGCCATAAATATTTCTTAAGAGACTGAATGCAGAAATAAGAGAACATTTTCTTCTAGCATTAGTGGAGCAGGTTACAGACACTGTGGAAAAAAGACTGCTGTAATGACAGGAAATCAGATGCAGCAAGTTGCAATGCAAGCCTGGTAGAGGCTGCTAAACTGACAGCAGGAACAGACAATTACAAAGATGACTGAAAAAAACAAAATCCAACAAAAAACAAAAAAGAAACCACACAACCCCTCTATATTTATCTCAGGCTCCTTCATCAAGACTAAGTAGCTCCCCAATTCTCCCAGACTATGCATCTGTGCATTGGATAACTCAAAAAAAGTAAACCTATCTTCTCCCCTTCTCACTCTATGCTTTCATGAGCAACACCTTCTGCCTTCCCCCATATACTTAGCTACGTTTTTTTCCTGTTATCTTATCCAAACACCTATAAAGGCACCAAGCCAACAAGTATTAAGAAACTTCTACGGGCCCTTTTTTCAGCCAGACCTCAATTCTGATGTTTCACTCCAATAACTCAACTAAAGACTAACCTTATGTCACTTTCCATCAAGGGTTTCTTTAACACTGAATTGCTTGAATGACAAAATATAACTGATATTAATATTGCTAACATTTCTTTCAGCTTTCTTTCAAAAATATAATTTCCTCTCCAGTCTACGAGACTAGTAATCACATTATAAATATATAAATCCCTATCCACAAAAGACCCCTTCTAAGCAGGATCTCCGTTCCTCTGACAGTAACAAGCATTGCAAGCTTATTGCCAGTTTGTACTTACTTATGTGTTAAAACTCTCCTTAGAATTAGAAGGTTTTTTTGTATGATTTTTGTATCCCAACTGCTTGGGAAAAGAAGGAAAATCAGACAATACATGCTATATTCTTCTCTTACAACCTACTTCTCCAACCTCTTCCACTCCAATTTCCACACCTATTCTTCCTTTTCTTCCTCACTTATAACTGCACATTCTTGTTAAACAGAAACTTTAACTGTATGTGTGCCTAGCAAATGGAGGAGAAAAAAAACCTAAGAGATACCACTGCATGTAAGGCCAACTTTTCTTAAATAAATTTGTTCCTAACTACATGCAGGACTGCACACTTTTAACTGTGTCACTGACAACTTGCAGGCAGGAAAAAAGAAAAGCCCAAGAATAACAAAACCAAGATTGTATGATTATCTGAGAAACTACAATATAAAAAAGGATTTAGAAATTAAACAGCAAGAAACAATGAAATTCTCTTCTCTCCCATCTAAGCCTAACAAACTTTTTCTGAAAGCCTACATGGAGTCAAATATCAGGCAGCCTGAACACACACTTGTTTTCTTCAAATTAAAATTTAGAGTAATTTTGTAACAAAAAATATAGAAACAAGAACATTCTACCACAGAGTCCTATATTCTTTCTGCAAAAGAGATTAAGAAGTGAAACGACAGAATCTAAAAGCTTACACTAACATCCCTAATGCTTTAAATGCATATTTTAAAAGAAAGTGTGAGAACTGGATGATGGAAATAGGCTTATTAAATATTCCTAGTAGAATTTAATTGTTCTAATATATTACTCAGCTTTTCCATGGCTAATTTGAACCATTTCAACAGTTCTTCACCAGTATCTCTGCTTAAAGAATAACATCAAAATCAGATGTTATACTTCACTCACCACCACCCATCTATTACCAAAAAAAACTAATAAATTCAGCTCATCACAGTTAGTTTCCCATCTCATCCTCAACCTACTACACAGCGATACTTCCTTGTAACTGCTTGCCAGATTTCTACTCTGTGCTGTTCTGAATCCAAACAAGAACACGAAGGATATAAACATGATTTCATTGCATGACCTTAAAACCGAAAAAATCAGAATTGCAAATAAGCATCACTAAGAGAGTTCCCCAAACACATTACTGAATTGGATCAAACCAAAAGACTTTTATCAAATAACTGATGATGAGAAAGGTCAGAGGAAAATGGCAAACTCTGGAACCGTTCTAAGAAATAATCTGTTCCTATGGAAAATTTATTTTAAGTGACCATACCTGGAAGCAATTCCTACCTTGAAGCACGACTTGGTATTTTTTCTTCCTCCAAATTCATCACAAAGAGTAATTTCCAGAAATAAAATTTTATTTAACACATTTCATAATGTCTTTTAAACTCCTGGCCCGAATAACAATGTACTATAATGGGTCCCACAGCAAAAGTGTGCACACATAAAACATTTAAAGAGGTTTGATCTGTCAGGTATTTCCTTGGAAACTATGAGCAGTTATACAATTTCTTTTTCAAGGGAAATTAGTTAGTTGAGGTTGTATTTTTTTTCATGTTGAGCAAATTAAAAAAAAAAGTTTCTCTTTTGTTTGACTGTGAATTGTTTTAATTCTTGCTAGTTCAGTCATTCTAATGTACACATTAAGGGATTCTATTAATGAATTTCATGTAAGTTTAGATTGGATATTTTTTCCCCTTCCCTTAACAGAATTAATTAATAACAAAGCCACTTTCCTTTACTGCAGGTCATTCTGTACATTCTACCAAAGCAGAGCCAACCTTTTCACAGCCAAGCAATTCGTTGGCAAACCTCATATATAACTACCTTAAAAAATGAGGTTTCTCAGATCACTATAAAAATTTCCTCAGGAACATGGTTTCATTAGAGAAAAATCTATTGCAACAGTTATTGAGCTTGCCTCAAGCTACTGTTTAAGAGTTGACGGTTTGAGACTTGACCTGTATTCTTTGCATGGTACGTTAACAACAGAAATCTGGATCTGAAAGCTTTGACATTTGTAAAAAGGGTTTTAATTCATTTTTATTGGAGATGAACTAGAGATGAGGAAAGAAAAACACCTCTAAGACAGCTAAGAAGTTTTCAATTCTTCCTACACTTATTCTCTAAGGCACATCCAACCATTGAAGAGCAACACTTTTTGTATGCTCTCCTGTCCACACAGTTCTCACACAACCCCTAAAAGCTCTAAATCACAACTTAGCCTTTGGATGGAGAAGAGAACATATCAGTCCCCCCTGAACAACATTAATCTCATCAATTTGAAATTAAAAGGTCAGAAGGAGAAAATCCTAGGTATGTTAATTTTCTTCATTTTCATTCCCTGATAAATACAGTGAAAGCGCAACTAATTTCTATCAAATAGCCGATGATTTATTAGGCATTCACATTAATCTGAAAATAGGGGCTCTACCCATTAAGTTACACTGGAAATACGTGTGAAGATAAAAATCAGGATTTCTGAATGTTGCGTGTATCTTAAATACGGCACTTGATGAAACTCAGAATTTAGTCTCAGAATGTTATGCATCTATCTTTATGAAGCATTTTCTTCACCTTAGAAGAAACCATGTTTTGTACGTGTCTTGCAAAACCTGCTTCATGGCAAATGTAGGATGTCATATGAAAATTAAGTACACAAAGCAAAAACTGTATTATATATCCAGTCAGGGTATTTTTGTTAATTATATTAACGAACTCCGCAGTAATTCTAAATTCTGCCTGCATTAAGATTCAGGTCTTAACATTCTTCATGTCAATTTTACCTAGGTAATCAAAACTCTCTATCTTTAAGTAAATTTAGTCCCCCTTTTTCTACGCATCTACATATTTGCTTCAATTTGTCAGCTTCCCAATGAATGAAAAATCCATTATTAATTCACAGGAAGGTCAAGCAGCAAGTATTAATCTTCCCATCCCCAACTGTGATTATATCAGGTTTCTTCCACAGATTAACAATATGAGAAAACTGTCAAGTAATTTTTTTTCCTTCTGCATACTTAATTTCTACCATGGCTGCAGAGTAAAGTTATCATAAAGATAATCCTCTATGAACTCCCTAGAGTCAAAAGCAGGTGTTGCTATTTTGAAGAATGCGCACTATTTCCAGTGCAACTGTTCTAAGAGTTAAAGGAATAGAAAAAAAACTTAAGACAATAAAAATGACAGAGAAAGATGCAGGAAAACCACATCTATATAACCACTCCTCATTAAAAAAGCTTGAAAAAAGTAACTGAAAACAATGACAATGACAGGCTACACAGAAACACGATTAAACATTTTTTTTCTGCAACTCATGACTATATCTCCTTTAAAATCTGGTGTTGCTTGATGACTGACAAAGATTCAAAGACTCAATGAAGCAATGATTTTAAACAACCAGTTTAAATCTAACTAGATGCTATAATCTCTCACAGATTCTCTGATCACAACACGCACTAATGTAAGAACATAAATATCCTACTGAATCAAAAAAGGGTCGTTTTGGCTCAGTGTTGTTCGCAAGAGTGGCAACAAAAAGCAATATTCAGGAAGAACATATAAGCCTAAGCCTTTTTTGAGCACATTCCTGTCATTCTCTCTGTATGTACAATTGTGTGATTAAGGAAACTGAAGAGCAGTGCCCTGCCTATTCTCTTTACAGACACACTGATGATGTATCATTAAATTCCTTTTCTTAACCTACTGAAATTATCTGCTCCTCCAATACACTGTGGCAAAGCATTCCAAAAGTTTATGACTCTGTGTATTTAGAGATAATTTTATAAAATCAACCAAAGAATTTTCCTTACACTTTCTTCAAACCTCTTGTCTTGTAAGTGCTGAGTGCTACACAGTTCCAATTCGTAGGATTTTGTAACAGTTCTGCATTCACCACGTGTATGAATTTGCAAGCTTGACTCATATATTCTCCTACAGTCTTCACCTCTCCGAACTGGTAACTCTCTTCTAAATGCCTCCTTGAAAGGCAAGAGCTGTTGCCTTGATTAAAAGTAAAATAAAATCTTCTCACTACCTCCTCTAACACCAGTATATGCTCCCCAAAATACAGGGACTGTAGCCCTCAGTACTCAAGCAGAGGGCTCACCAGGGCTTTACACAGGAACAAGATGACACCATTTCTCACGTCCTCAGTATCTTTCTGATGATGCCCAACATCTCTGCGGGCTTTTCCACCTGTTCCTGAACATTGCATCAGAAGTTTCATGTAACTCATCGCAATCCCAAGGGTGCTCCCCTCAATTGTGATGAGTTATTAATACAGTACCTGTAAGCATGACCAGGCTTATTATACACCACAAGACAACATACTGGAACTTTAATAACCTATTCCTATCCTTCTCTCCTAGCTATGCCTTTCCTTCTCCATATCTAGTACCATAAACATCATTCGCTGTGAAAGATTTCAAACATTTTCCTATGTTTTACTACATCTTAGTTTGTTTAGTAGAGGACAGCTTGGTAAAAACTGCAACAGAAAGAAGAAGCAGAGCCACAGCCAACAAAGTTCAGCACACCTCAGAGCCAGGAAAGTGTTAAGCTTGTGACACCAAGCCTGTTGTACCCGCTGGCTGTGACTACAGTAACAAGTAGGGTGTCGAGCACCTGGAAGTGTTACTTGCTTTATTGCTATCCCCTTGCTTTCACAACCTGTAATCACTACTCTACAAACAGAACAATTCTAAAAGCTGGCTCTCAGCTGGCTCCAGAGTAGTTTGTAAAGTTTCAGGTTTTATATTTGACCAGTCGAAATCAGATTGAAGTCTTCCTTGAACAAGTTGCCCCCCAAAAGCGGTAAGATGGGAACTCGCCAGTAACCTACTGCCAACAGCAGCAACAAAATGTATGTGAATGACAAGTTCTTCGAATAGCTTCAGGAACCTCTACAATAGCTAACTCTGGGCCAAAGGGGACTGACCTGCAGTGTAAGTACATAGAAGCCCATCTCAAAACCTCTTGGCTCCAAACACCCTTTTCAATAGTATGAAACCACATTCCAATCAGACCTTGATCTGCAGAGTTTGCAGACTTCTGGCTCCACTGCTGAAAACCACAGTCCAGCATGACTGGCTGCTTCAGAGCTGTGAATCGGAACTCTAGAGTCACTAGTCCCAAAGTAGTCACTGAACCAGGGAAGATTCAGCCTACGCTTGCTAAGCTCATATTTGATTTAAAAATCTTCAGATAAATGAAACAGACATCTGATTAAATAAGAATCATGTAGCAAGCTAGATATTTAGCAGTAGTTTTTGACAGCGATTTCCCAGTTTAAAACCAAAACAAGACAGCACACACACTAGATGTCAAACCATCAGTAAGTCACTAATATACGATTACTACTGAAGAGCCATCATGGGACATCAGCGTGTAGGAGTGGGCATACAGGAAGGACATGATGCTTTTTGTTCTTAGAAGATCACATGACCAGGAATATTTCTAGATTCTTCTATTCAAAATTATATATTAACAATTTCTTTTTAGAAAACAGGAATATGACTTTGAGAAATAAATTTAGATAGGAACAACTTGAAATTTAACCAAGCACAAAGAGACTCAAATCCACTCTGAAATATTGAAGTAAAGAAAAGCTGTTGGGTTTCATGCTGAAATTTCACATACTTTAGCTTTCATTCTAAAGAAAACAGCAAGAAGTGTCATTGCTTCAATTTAGAACTTAGTAAGAGTACTGTTAACTCTACACTCTTCCCGATGACTCAGAAGGCTGTATAAGAGAAACACTTCAAACCCAACTGGTTTGAAACTGTAATAACTCTCAGATTTATCCATGAAAAATCTTCAATTTTGTTATTATATTGCCAATTCAAAGAAGACAGAATCCAAAAGGTGGAAGAAATGCTAAGTTACATGCATAATATATAATGATTTTGTTCTCATTTATAGTGACCTACAACTGTTGAATGCAAAATTATCCTATTGTCACATTTCCACAACAGTGGGAAGACTGACAGTGAACTTTGTGCCCTTTTAGTTATGCTCCCACTGACAGCATTACCATATTTCTTTAAATTGCATATGAGAACATAAACAAGACAAGACCTGTTGTGCCATGTTTTAGCAGCTTGCCAGGTAGTTCAATTTCTGATATGCATTTTGGGTTATTCAGTTCACAGCAAGAAGCTCTGGAAAGCCTCTGTATACAGGCAAATAGCTGAACTTCAGCAGCTCAATACAGAAGCCAACAACAGCATTACAAATCTCAGAGCTTGCATTATGTAACCCAATCTTCCAGTGGTTTTGCTCATGACTAGACTGGCATTTGAACAACTTATTTCTGTGTTTCATACTGATACTAAAGCAAGTACTCCTAAAAATGCTGAAAAGCTCCATTATCCTACAACTGCAAGCCAGAAATGAAGATAATCAGAGATCAGTGGATGTGACACCATTTTAGGGAGAACATTCCAGAATCAAAGTATTTCAATAATTGCCCATGGCTACACACAAAAAATTCTGAAGATGAGGTAATAATTTTGAACTAGAAGAGCATATATTTAGATTGGATATAAGGAAGAAATTATTTGTGATGAGGGTGGTGAGACGCTGGAACAGGTTGCCCAGAGAAATTGTGGATGCCCCTCATTGGCAGTAAACAAGTTAGATGGAGCTTTGGGCAACCTGAACCGCTGAAAGGTGCTCCTGATCTTTACAAACCCCTTCAGACCCAAAGTATTCTGTATCAGTGGTGTCCAAACCAAAGATAATTAACTGGATTTTGATGCAGTTAAGTAATGCATTCAGAATTTTTTTTCCTACAATTACATGATGCTGCTGAAGTCAGGCTGTATACCAAGTTAAATGCATGCAATTACATTAAGAAAAACATACTTACAGAAATTCCAGTAGTAACAAGGCATGCCAGTTGTTGCCTTATTCAAATTATATGATGTATCCTATTTTCTAGTATTCGCATTACATTTTTCCCTAGAAGAAAGAAATGGCTTGCATATAGTATTGGCCTAAAATGTTGTTATAGCACACCTACTGTATAAAAAAAAAAAATCAGATTTTCTGAAACAAAAAAAGAGCTTGTCCCAAATAATTTTAAAATTATGATGACTCTTTCGTGTTGCTTTGATTGAAAACACTAATTCATAGGAAAAAAGATCCTAAGACATTCACATCTCTCTCTCTGAGGCGAACATAATGTACAGGCTATTTCCTAATTTTACGAGGAAGTTTTTCTAAGTATTTCCCTGATTTCACTGAACCATTCTCCATTCTTTACTTTTTAACTTAAATTTCTATATTCTTAGTGGTGCAAGCCCAGCCTAGACAGTAACTCACTTTAGCACAACCTGGTCACTGCAACATGGCCCAGTAAGGGCAGTGTCCACTGTCAGAAAACAAAGACACAGGAAGCAAAGATGTGCAAGTCCTATTCAAACAAAACCTGGTTCTCAAATGTTTGTATGACTATAAAAAGAAACAAAGCACACACTTCAAGTTCAAGTCTAGCTGCACCTTTGACATTCTCTCCAGTTCTTTGAAATCCAAATCAAAACATACATGCTGTTATTGAGAAAATGTTTACATTTGGCAAGTACGGTCTTCTTATTTTTTCCCCTGTTCCCTTTACATCTCTTGAATGTGACTACACCAGGTAAGTAGGTAACTTAATTAGGGTTTAAACAAGCAGATGGAACAAACTCAAAAGGTGTCAGTATAGCCCCACATGAGTTACCAATACGAGTGGCCAGAAGCTGTCTAAATGCTAATAGTTCAATCCATCTTCTTACTGAGGATGAAAGTATAAGGGTCTGAGGGAGTATAAAGGATATATGCCTAACTCTTGCCATAAGCAGAAGCTGGAGAAAAAAATTCCAGTTCTGGAAATCTGATTTGGAAGAAACTACCACCTCTGCATTAAGACTTAAATTAATCTTGTTTTCTTTGTAATTCCCATAATAGAGCCAACCAGCCAAGAGATTTCTCCACCCTTCATTTATTTTATTGCTCTAAAGGTTACTGCAGCATGGGCATCACTACTGGTAATGTTTTTGAATGCAGTTGTCATGGAACAGTGTCGGAACCTCCTCAGGACACGGAGGGAAACATATTTTACTAAGTTTCTAACTCAGCCAGTGAGATCCAATAACATTTCACACAGCAAGAGAGGCCTCTAGCTTGAGGAATTCTCATTACCAAATTTTAAACCAGATCTTCTGACAGTAGGTATATTAGAATAACAACAACAACAAAAAAGTATTTTAAATTCTCATTTCCTGCTACAATAAGGCTACTGTGAACAATAACATTGCTATAAATATTGCTGCTGGGTCTTTCCTCTCGTAGCCACGTTATGTACTGTTCATCATATTTGATAAATGAAAATCCAGACCTATGCAATAACTGAATTAAAGGCCTCAAAAAAGCATGACTGTACCAAAGGTATATCAATAGTTGTGATACTCTGAATTACTTGTAACTTTAATGCCAATTCAGTAATATGATAGCCAAACTGCAGAAATAGTACCTTCTTTAAATATATCTTGTTTTCCATTAATTATTTTTCATTTGTATCTAAAACCAGTGTGTAGT
The DNA here is from genome assembly GCA_013397935.1 of Dasyornis broadbenti. Taxonomy (NCBI): domain Eukaryota; kingdom Metazoa; phylum Chordata; class Aves; order Passeriformes; family Dasyornithidae; genus Dasyornis; species Dasyornis broadbenti. The sequence goes on from VZRN01006214.1 coordinate 137,858, forward strand.
GTTCAAGAGTTGATATACCTACTGCAGAGCAGCCTATATTGATGCTGACATAACTCAGTAAAGGCTTTAAATACACATAAAATAATACTACTTTTGCAGGAAAAGACTCATAAAGCATGAGGAAGTCAAGAGCAAAAAAATTAGTAACATCACAGTATAGCAATATGATGTACTTTCACACACACATCACTCAAGTCCTGCCTAACATCATGCAGTAACTCCACAGCACTGCCAGGAAGAGAGTTGTACACTCTGATTTTAACACATTGGAACGCAACCAAAGAGACCATTTCTCTCTTCTTATCATACTCCAGCTCATTCATAATCTTTCTTTTGTATTGCAGTAGGCAAAGCACTACATTTCTGAACTCTATCATCTTCCAAACACTCTTATCGATGCAGTCTCTTTGCTGATCTCATTTTAAAACATAGCAGCAATTCTAACTTGTGAAGCAACATGAATCTTTCCAGGTCATAGGGTCAAAATCTCTCATTCCCCATATGCTAAGCAGACACTTTAAGAACAATATTAACATTCTGCAAAAATCCATAGCAAGGGCTCTGTCAGCACTGGTATACAATGTGTGGAGAAAACCTCCATTCAGCTTGCTGAAGCCACATTCATACAGCATTTCACTGGGATTCACTGACTACTTTGAGAATGCCTGGTTTATGCAAAACATCACTCTAAAGAAAAGTGAAAAATTCCTGAGCAGTAAACTAGCAGTAAACAGAGAGATTATCTGCTTAGAGAAAAGCAAAAAGATACCAAGGATAGCTTGAGCAATAATATTTTGAGCAAGTCTGTAAGCTATTACAGGTTACAAACCGTATGATTTAAGAGCAAAACAACTTCATTGCCTTACATCTTCAGTGCTCTTTCCTGTACAGTATAAACAGTCACCTGTACCCCAAAATGAACCTTTGACACCACACACAAGTGTAGGTGGAAGCTTGGTGGGAGAATTTGTGATCCCATTTCCATGAAAGCCATAGCACTAAGCATTTGATGGATCATCAGCAACCCACAGCTGTGTGCACTGCACTAGAAGTGGAAGAACAAGCTGGTTTACTGTTTTCTAGTTGTCATATCTAGCCATGACACCCCACAACTTCCACCTAGGGGTCATGCGTTAAAATATAACATCTACAGAAAAACTGGAAGTAGCTTTGGACTATTAAAGAAGGCATTAAACAACTGAACGCAAAATGTTCTATTTCACATATACCAAAGTATTCAAACAGTGCTAAGCAGAAGCAGGCTATGGACATCATAATGTTTCACTGATCATACGTTAGAGAAAGTTTTGCAAAATCATCTACCAAAATTTTTCAACTAACTATTTAGCCATATTTCATCCAAAGTGTAGTCTGAAACCTTATTAACCAAACACTACAGCAACTAACACAAACACAGATGCTGTCATGTCACAAATAACACACATTTGTATTTCAGTCCTCTGGAGCAAAATAATACCAAATACCAGAGAAAGCTTTTAGATTTTGGCAGAGAGCTTTTCCCCTATGGACAGAACAGGCTGTCCCTACAAAACTGGTATTTACCAAATGTGGCTCAACGATCAAATTACACTTTCTCTGGTATTCACAAAGTAGTGAATGCATGTGTCACAAAAAGCCACAAGAAATGCAAAAAGCTGAAGAGTAACTCCAAGTACTCTCTTTACTTTCCAGATGCTCCTTTCAGAAAGCACTCTCAATTCTGTGACCTATAAGCAAAAAGTCCCCTATTTTATGTATTTGTATTTAAAGAACAAAATTTCACTCAGATCAATTAACGTGACCTAAAGATACTCAAGTAACTTAAATAATTGGTCCAGGATGGTAATGATACTGAACATAATGTCTCAAAAGCAGGACCTTTCTTATAATTCAGATGGCTAAACTAAGAGAATAATTTATGGCAAAACCTACATGCATAAAAAAAAGAAAAAAATTTAGTTGCTAAAGAGAGAATTGTGCTCATTCAGATTAAGGACTCCACAGGTAACACTCATCTCACTTTTCTTAACTTCTTTGTTCTTTCTTAATTAAATAACAAATAAATACTAATGCAAAGCATTCAAGTTTTACCATAATATTTAAGGCCCTTCATTAAGTGCCCTATGCAAACAATACTTCTAAATATTTAGATAAAAATCTACTGGCTTCAATACAAATGAAAGCTGGCTACTCAGCCAACTAAAAGTTTTCTGATTTTCAACTCTTCAAAGTAATTCCAGGATTAACACTCTGGCCTACTTTCTTTTTGAGAGAAAGCAGAGAAAAAATCCTTTGAATATATAAGTCAAAAATCTCTATGAACCTTTTTTAATCAAGGATAAAGGCCACTCATAGTTCCCGATGCACACAGTGATGCTCCAGGACTCACATTATGAGATCTGTGATCTGCACATGGCCAGAGAAGAAGCCACCTTAGTCAGGAAAGCAGAGAATTGGCATCTTTAGTTTCAATTTCCAGACCTCAACAAGTCCACAATCATTATTCTCGCTCACTGTGAGGATAAGATTATCACACGAATCTTCCCCTATGAGAAGACTATGAGATGTAAGTTAACTGTGTGGCAGCAATAGTCAAACTTGCACGCTCCCTTACTAACAAAGTCCTTACAGATTTAGGGTGAAACTACACAAGAAAGCTGAACAGACTGAAATCCTCAGTAGGAGGACATACCTTGCCTTCTCTGTCCACTCTATTCTTAGACCCTGCAATTCTGCCCTATTTCTTGCTCTGGCCGTGGTATTTGTCCACCACTTCTCTGTGTCAAATTCAAGAGACTAATCTCTTAGAAAATAATAGCTTTCTTTTTTGTTGGATTATTCTTTATGTTTCAGTAGCGATGAGCTGCTGCATAAGCTCAAACCATCTTGGATACATTCAACCATATCACGCCCAGCAGACTGGAAGATCTTAACATGCAAAAAGCCTGCAAATGCATTATTCTGAAATCAAAGACTTTACTGCTAAACTGAGAGGAACAATGAACGAGGCTGACATAAATAACACCTGTTTTCCAAGAACAGTAATTAAGAATCTGAATTACAGACCCTGCCAAAATGGCTAGACCAAAAGCTGAATTGGAGCAGTGAGTTACGGGCCATGTGCTGTTATTACAGCAGCCAGCATTGGATCAGTGCTATGACTGTGTCATTTTTATTTCCCACTCCTATTATACTTCAATGGGACTACATACTAAACCAATTCTACAGCTAGAATAGGTGCATTAGAGCAGTGACTGCCAAAAAAAACACAAACCAAAAGCATTTCTAAAAAACGTGTAAAAGCATATTTTAGGAAGGACTAATCTCAATTTGTGCACCCTCAAAAAATCTGGAACTGTATAATCTAAGGCTGCTCTGTCTCAAAACACTTCTAATAGCTTCCCTGATAAAACAGTGCTGATGATCTAGAATGTTTTCTAAACTTGGGCCTACAATTCTTGAGTACTCTGCTATAAAAACCAATTCTATCTTCATAGAATTACTGATACATTTAGGTTGGAAGGTACTCAGAGAGGTCAACAGCTCCAAACCCCTATTGAAAGCAGGACTAACTTCAGGTTTAAACCAGGTGCATGGGGCCTTGGGCAGTCAAATCCTGAAAAACTCCCAAGAATGGAGACTCCACTATGTTTCTGAAAATCTCCCCCACTGATTAATCACGCTCACTAAGAAGAACTTACTCTTTATATCCAGTTGTGATTTCCTTTGTTGTAATCTATTACTTCTTGTCATTTTGTTTGCCACCTGAGAAAAGCATTCCTCCCCCATCTTGCCGGTAATTCCAACTATACATTACTCCATCTTTAGACCTCTCTTCCCCACATTAAACATGTTGAGTTTCCTCAGCATCTCCACTTATATCACTAACCATCTTAGCTCCCTCAGCTGACCTTGCTCCAGTTTATCAGCATTTTTTGCAACTGCAGGCTCAAGACTGTCAGATGCATCCTCACAAGTGTGGAGGAGAAGGAATAATCACATTCTACAGCATGCTGACTGTGAAAAGCCCTTTTGCTTATGCTTTGACAAGCTGACACATTAGGAAGTACTTTGAAGCCCATTCACATCTGCTGTTTGAAATATGCTTTTTTAAAAAACAAGGTTAATTAACTTGATGCTTTTACAGTGCTTTTACACCAGCAGTTGTACTCTAAATTAAGTAAAGCTAGGTATTGAAACAAATATAATAAATGGTATAAAACCACTTTTTCTCTACTTTTACACGTATAATACACGTATTTCCTTCCTCTGCAGAACCCAGAGAAAACCATACAGATTTGACAGCTGCCTACTTAAGAAAATGAAGTGGGGGAAAACACACAGAGAAAAATGGAAGTAATGGGTCTGAATAAGATATGAGGAAGAGCAATAGGAAAAATTACAGGCCTCAGAGCAATTTGTGACACTGTCTCCAAATTAAATTCAAACATCTGTGGTAAGTATTTGTCTGCTTTATGCAAATCCTTAATCAGTAGCTTCTGTGAGTACCAACACTTTTTTCTAGACCTTTAGATCGCTCTCCACTAACTAGATGCTTACATAATTTGGTGGAATTTGGTTCCATTTGAGTAAGACTTATTTCTTTCTAGCCCAGACACATGTCCTCTTTAGACATCACAGAGAACACATTTAAATATTTAAAACTGAAATTTTAAAATGCCAAACTTTTTTAATGCCAAAAATCAAAGCCACTGCTAACATTATTTGCTTAGCAGGAAAGTTTTGATGCCAGTATAGACAGTGGAAAAGCTTTTTCTATATCATATATTGAAGTTCAGAAGAAATTGTCAAGCTCCTAATCTTCCCATGTCATCGCAGCTGGCAGAGCTTGCTCTGCCTTTGTGGATAAATGCAGGAGGGCCATCTATTGGCTAAGAGTACAGTAAGCCTTGCAAATAGAAAAGCATTTTAGGTATCAAAAAGGCCTACTATGAGATGTTACTCATAATGCCACCAGTCATTATGAAACTAAGGAAAAAATAAAAATCTAAACCAAAACCAAATGTTTTCAGATGGACTTCTAAACTTTATTTTCCCCACACTGCCCTGAAAAGCTGCTTCTTTCCAACAACGAATGGAAACAGCTACACTTTCCACTAAACAAGTCACCACCATGTTGCAAATGAATGGTTAGTTATTTTAAATGAGGTGGTATAGTTAATTCCTTATTATGTGGAAATAAAAAAGATTTTTAAAAATTTGAAATGCTGTGGCTTCCTCTTATCCCACAGATCTTCTTGATTATTCTCAAGACAGATATAGAATCACTTTTGGTCATTACATAAGAAGTCCTCAGAACAAGAGCTTAAATGTCTTTCTACCTTATTCTAAAAGCTGTGTTCAAGTTGTAAAAGAAGTCAGTAATCTGTCACTGGAAATGCTGCCATCCTTATTTTGATGCTGTCAGGGTACCCTTATGCACATCTTTACAAAGCAGTTCCCTCAGTGACTGGACCACTGAGGGAACTGAACAGTCTAAAATACCAGGCATTCCTGGAACCTGTCCCAGTCTGCAGATGATGAGGCCTCTTCCCCACTATTATTATGTAGTAGTTTTAATGACACTGACCAAGACATCTTAACCATTTCACTGGGAGGCACAGAGGACAAATACAGCAGTTTAGGTGTGACAGTAACCAACTAAAATCACATCTGGAGGAATTTTCAAGACATCACAGCATGAATTTTGGCCAGACTGTGCTCTTTTATATCAATAAGAATTAGATATGTTTAGAATACATGACTGATTTCAGTCTTCCACAGCATCCACTGAATTTGTCACAATGCAGCACAGGTTATCATAAATAAATTGATAAATCTAGAGCCACTTAACTTCATTACGTTAAAATACATTCTGAAATATTTTCACTTCTTTCAGCTATAGTAAAATCAATCCCTTGCTATCAGCAGTGAGCCCTAAAAGGATTGATGGCTTAGTCAAATAAAAACCAACCAATTTGGTGTCAGTATCAATACCACCAACCTGAGAGGCCTTGTATCTTTTAGGAAAGAAACAAAACAACATATTCTGGAACACTGAAATCTACTGTGAACACTGTCATTTCAGTTATATGAATTTAGAATGCAGAATTATTAAATGCTGCTATGCATGGGTTAATAGCAAAATTAACATGTGTAATAGTAGAATAAAGTACATTCTATACACTGTAACATTTCATAGTAAAAACTAATCTAACAAATAATTAAACTCTACAAGATGTGTAACTTGCCTTTTCAGAAAAGTGTTTCTTGTATCTCAATTTATATAATAAGAGACAAATGACAGCTCTTCCCGTAATTTAAAATACTGTAAAGAAAATTCCATTACAAACAACACTAGATGTTAGAAATATATTTCTTACAGATTCAGCAAAGGAAACAACTATTAATTACAGTGAAATGCATTGCCCATATTGCTTTTTCCAACATCGGAGAAAATTCTGCATGAGTTGTCTTTACAGCTTCCAAACTACTGCATAATTTTCTCAAATATCAGAGACTGTAACAATTTCCCTCTTGCACAGAATCAGTAAGCTTACCCTTACATTAAAATTTCTCTTCAGTGCATAGGAAAGCTAAAAACAGTCAGCAAAAAAACTGTCTACAAAGAACAGATCTCTGCTTCCTTTCCAAGCCACAAAATGTAGTAGTCTAGGAGCTGCTTTCC
>VZRN01006214.1:144562-164824 GCA_013397935.1 Dasyornis broadbenti
ATTTTAATGAAATCTTAAACTTTGCATAATTAGAAAAAGCTCCTTCCAGTTGTTGCCATAGGGATAGTGAACTCTTAAAGGAATACACAAAGCACAAATTTCTGTTGTAACACTCCCTTACATTTCTCAATTGATTTGTAATTGGTCAGCTTTAACATTACATGATAAGCAATGCTTAACAAAAGCATTTAGAACACGAGCTTATTTCAAAACCTAAGACTTCTCATTGTGCATGTATTAAAGTGCATTCCAGACTGATATTTGGAAATTGAATTGGGTAGAAGGCATTCCAAATACACGTTACCAAATGAAACAAATGAAACCATTTTACAGCCACACAAGAGCTTAGATATTTGCCAACTTAGAGAGTAAGAAACATGAAATACTGCATTTTTTTTTAAATCCTAGAAATATACTGTTAGGCATACATAATGGAAGGAAGCTCATCTTAGCAGCATGATATCTGAATACAAAGAAATGTAATATCAGCTCTAAATTACTCATCACTGTAAACTATGCATACCAACATGCAGAACTGCAAAATTTAAAAGCAAAGCATCACAAAATTCAAACTAACCAGTCCAAGTCAGAGAATGCTTGCATTTCCCCCTCCCCTCCCCATTTATAACATGAGACTGACAACAGAAGCTGACACCTACAACGTCAGAAAAACCCAATCAGAAAAGAAATTAAAGAATCCAATTGTCTGTGTGCAGAAGATCTGACAAGCAATAGGAGAGCCAAAGTTTCAGGACAATTTGTATGCTTTCTTACCCAAGGGGACCCACAGCTACCTAAGAGGGAATTTTTGAGAAATTGCATATTATCTCCTGAAATCTTAAATCTCTTGTTCAGATCTTTTAATTTCTTACCATATCTACTGAAAAACTGTGAATTTAATTTCTTATAAGACTTTCTGTTGCTTTCACCTTCAAAAATAAGGGTTTCTATTAGTCTTTCATGAACTTCAGGAGCACTGATGCGGTTAAAGATGGAAGCAACTATCTCAGCATTACATATATTCCAAGCAGACAGCATAAACAAACAGAAGATGCCTTGATTTTACAGTTCTTCAATTCTCTAATGATCCATAGCAGTTCAAATCAGTTTATGTACATGATATTAAATTTTGCACAGAACTGTCAAGACGGGTTTTATAGACGTATTTTGACAACATAAAAATATCAGAGCAAAACACACAATTATCTTTTCTCCATTCCACAATCAAACGGTGCTAATAAAAGCTGCATCTATGTGAGGAATATTTTGCCACTATAGTACAACTGTACCTAGAATACACAGATTAAGCTATAGTTTCACAACACTTTTTCCACTGCAGTACCAGCTTAAGCAGTCCTCATTCCTCAGCTGTGCTGGCACAACTGTTTGTGCAGCTGAGCAGTGAGGCCGGTCAGGGAATCGATCCAGGTTAAAAATAATATTTTTCTGATGGTAAATTCCACAATCTGCTTTGCTGCAAAGCCACCTGGCACATTAACTAGTTATACCAGTACAGCTGAGGGGCAAGGCAGAAATAAGAAGCTAAGGTCAGGGCAGCCCATGCCAGTGCTGACATGGAAAGAAATGCTCATGAAACTACACTCTTGGTCTTTAAATGTTTTGGCATTCCCTGATTAAGTGCATTGTCCAACTACTGCAAAATAAAAGGGAATACTAACTACTATCTCACAAGCATGTTTTAAAGAAAAAAAAACTTAAAGGGAGGTTTCCACCCATTTTTCAGGAAGTTCTATGCAAAGGCTACAAGAAATTCTCTTAGAAACTAATTTAAAACAAGTTTCAAACTATCAGCTGCCACTCCCCTGCCACGATAATTTCCTGTCTGTGGAAGAAGTATATTTTATCATTTACTGTTTCCTTCACTAGTTCACACACAAAACTTGATCCTGGATCTCTACCCTTCAGACAAAGAGGCAAAATGTAACTGCATTTTTCTCTTAATAAATCCTAGGCAATGGAAAAGGAGAGGAAAATAAACTGTTAACTAAGATAATAGTTTACAGCACTTTTGTATGGAAGCAAATTTTCTGTGCTCTGATAAAGTAACAAGACTAAAACAATACAACTCATCTCACAATACTGGCTATATCCTATTTGTGTAAGGGCTACACCCTAGCTACTTAATAAGATTTCAACTTTCAGCAGCAATAGGACAAGACTTTCTGTTAGTGATCTATTTTACTCCAAATTTATTTATTAAAAAGATGTCTATAAAACCACGAAAAGGGTTGAACCCTTTTTGGCTGTGCTCTATTTGTAGAGGCACTTTCTATCTTGGGGATGAGCTATTGGCATACAAATGCTCAGGTTTACGACTACATGGATAAAGCTTCCAGGCGGAAGTTGGTTTATATCATGTTAATATGGCATGGAGCCATACTACACACACATAGGGAGTACACACGTGTGCCTCAAAGTACAGTTCAGAATTTTCACTACGGAATACTGTAATTAAAGAATGAGCCTTATAATACTGATCTGGAAGAATTCTTAATACCAAGTACGCACTGCACTCTTCCCAGCCATGACTGGGCAGAGGGTACTTCTTAGAGATCAGTACTGAGCAACAGATCTTGTTTAGTATTTAGACTCGTTATTTACCTCCCAACAGATACTACAATATGGCAAACCAGTAATATTAATACACGAAAGCCTGCTGACTCTGGACTACTTAAAAAAAACCAAAAACCAACAACAAATCTCAAGTAGGAATGAATATAGTGTCAAACACTGACACAGGCTTGATTAAGTTTAAGACAGAATTCCCCTCTTGCTTGAATACAACTTAGCACAGAATCTGTCTAGCTGGAAGGGACCACAGTGGGTCAATGGGGCCAACCTCCCTACTCAGGCAGGGTCATCCTGGAGCACATGGAATAGGATTGCGCCCAGATGGTTCTTGAGTATCACCAGGAGGGAGACTCCACAGCCTCTCTGGGCAGCCTTTTTTAGTGCTCGGTCACATGCACAGTAAAGAAGTTGTTCTTCATGTTTAGATGGAACTTCTGTGCATCGGCTTCTGCCCATTGCTTCTTGTTCTATTGCTTATCACCTCGAGAAGTTAAGATTGCATACTTCCAAATCTATTTGGATAAAAACTAGCCAGAAGTATATACTTCAGCAATTAAGAGACACAAAAGAACGATAAGCGATGCATTTATCAGACCTTGCCCAAATGACCTCCAACTAATCATCCTGTGGTATAACTGCAGTAGCCTATATAGTGAAGAAAACACCATCTGGTCTGAATGCACCTCTTTAGGTGTTAGGTTTCACTGCACTACTGTTACAGTAAAAATTCTGCTAAAACCATGGTCAAACTAGCCTGTGGGAGCCCATAAACATACAACTGTATTTAGGTACTTGTTCTAGTACCGTATCTGGTCTCGTACTACTGTCATAAAGAGTCATGAATTTTGATGTGACCAAATACATCACCCAACACAAGTACTACCTGTTCATCTTGCACAGAAAGTAAACTACTTTATTTAAAAATGCACATTTCCTTTCATGTAAGTCTTACTGTACCATTATGATAACACAGACAGACCTAAACTAATCTACCTTCTCAGAAGACCCCACAGTGCATAGCTGAGCAAACAGCAGCAGCTTGCTGTCACTCAGAGGGGTTCCTTCCTCTACCATTGCAGAGCTCTTTTGGCAAGTGTCCTGCACCACAACTTCTTGTGCAGACAAAGTTCTGGGATAAATAGTTTAACAAGACATTATCTATTAAAAGCTAGCAAGCTACCTTCAGTGAAGTTTCTTCATCTGTTTATCCTACATCAGGCCTCATTTTTCCATGCCCTCATACTTCCACTCCAGCCCAGCTCAACAGGTTGCTTGTGCCACCTGCCCGGAGAACCTTACTCTCCTTTCTCCATCACAAAAACTTTGCTGGATCTTCTGCTCATCAGGCACTTGAAAAGAGGAAGTCTATTTGCTAGGTGATCAGAAAGTGATTATCTGGTGGGTAAGGGACAGCCTGAAATAGTCTATAGCAAATGGAGGTGGCTAGAAGAGGGACCTGAGAAGTGCCAATACAAGCCCACATTTGGGAGAAGAGACACTTCGTTTCTTAACAGGAGGGAAGTCTTAGACTAGCACTGTTTTATTTCCAGTGATGGGCACAAGCAGAATGACTGCTGAACTCCCAAGCTAAGGCCAATTAGCATGTTGATAGTTCTAAATAAAGCCATCTACCATTATAATCAACAAAACTAACCATATTAATATTGCTTACAGAAACCATAAAAAGTTGGTTTTTCAAGTCTACCACTTTCACATACATGTTTAAGGACACTTGGGCCTTTGAAAATAAAACTCTTAGCTGACTTTAAGTACCTTCTAGAATTCTTGGTCTTGCATCACTTTGCAATGAAAGTATAGTCTGAAGTACTGATTTAATATGAAGATCACATATATTTGATTTCAAGCTTTCAATGAATCTTCAAGGAGCTGAAATAAACTACTCCATTGTTAGCAACTGTGTTAATACCCATCAGTCTGGTAAAAGAACAAAAAACCAATTAATCATCCCACTAAATTCCTTCAAATTTGAATTAAGTCCCCTAAAGTTTAGAGTGAAGTAAGCCATGAAGCATGAACAAAGTAACTGAGCTGTACAGGTATCTGATAATTCATAATGGTAACAGCTTCAAGCTTAGCGTCAGACAAGCAATAGCTATGCATTAGCTTAGATCTGTATTTTATCACTCAATTATGAAAATTCTTTAGAACAACAAATTTTCAGTTGGGTAGTTTTACATTTTTAACTTTATGGTAAGTGTCATTTTGCAATAATTGTAGTCATCAGCAGCACGAAGCTGACTGTAAGTTTTTGGAATTTCAGTGTTAAAAGTAAGAAAGTCATCAACACAGACAACCACATATAAATGGGCTTTAGTTTTCTGAAAGACTTCAGGAGTAAAAAGTAAGAAAAAAGAAAGGAATTTTTATCAATATAATTTCTTTTCCTTTCTCTCATTTTGCTTCACTCAAAATAATCAGCAGTTATGTCAAGCTATGTTCTTCAGCCTTGAAGGACAAAATCTTGTCTTTTAAAAACATTCAAATTCTAACTTCAGGAGCTGGAGAGTATCATGCAGGTCATTACAAAACCACTGGAGTTGGCAGTGTTTCTTTTCCTACTTATTCCTGTCATCTCTTCATGAACATCCCACCAGTGAAGAAAAAAATATATTCAGAAACCAACACTTTAACTACCCTACATTCCTTTTTCTCTAATCTCTCATCTGTTAAAGAGAAATCTTGCCACAGTCAGCAAGACCAAACCAGGAGAAGATGTAGTCTGAAATAGGTCTTGCACTGTAGGCCGGAAGCAAAGGTTAAAAACAAGTATAGAAAGAGCACAGTGCAGATTCCTTTGTAGAACACTCAGGTAAATGAAGAAAGGAGGAGAAAGGTCCTGAGAAGCAACCCACTAATGAGAAAAAAAAAAAAAAACTCACATAGTAGATACCCAGTTTAAACTGCAGATCTTTGGAGAGGGACAGATGAGACAATAATGCCTACTAGAAAGTCTTTGACTACCCTCTGTTGTATTCCTTTAACTTATATTGATATGAATCCTACCAAATATTGCATAAAACTACAGCATTCTCTCTCAGTATAGAAGTCCATACACCTGCCTGCAATGTCTTGCTGATCCAGTTCTTGCGAACTACATCTGCTCTTCACATAAGTTTTACTGGCTGCTCTGATTAAACTTTTATCTGCCTCAAAACACAAGACACCAGCATAAGACTCAAAGCTCAGGCTCTCCGCCTGTAATTCTAGCAATTTCCAACATCTTAAATTTCATTTTTTAAGTCCAGGAAAGGTGTAACTGAGCTGAAAAAAGAAAACTGCTATGTACACAAAGCTGTATGATGCACTTAACATGCAGGCATAATAACAAGAAAAAGGTCCCTTTTTTTTTGTCATGGAAAAAAAGTAAACAAACATGATCCTAACCAAGAAAAGAGGATTAAAAATTTCAGAACAGATTACTGGAGAACACCTCCCCATGCACATACAGACTCATGTCCCTCATTTGCTCTTTGCTCAAATAAAAGCAAATGTCTGTTTTCTATGCATTACATTAAAGGTAGAAACCAAATACCTGAAAGCTATAATCATAGTTCCTTAACAGAGCAAAGATACTTACAACATCACTAACTGCTGAAGAAAAAGGAAAGAAATCAAAAAAACTTCTCCCTTATGAACATCTGTGCCAATTAGGCTTCTTCAAAAAAAAAAAAAAAAAAGGTTTGTACTGGTGTCAAGAAACTACCAATTCCTTTTACTCATTTACAAAGTGAAGAAAGAACTTTGAACTGGAACTGTCATGAGATCTGAATCTAACCATAAAAAAGGTACAATTAATTATTTAAGTCTAATCGAAAATCAGTTTATTCAGAATATCCAGGCAGAAAATTAGGGTCTCCAGATGTTCAAAGGAAATAGTCTCTGTCTGTCTTTACACCATTCACACAGACCATATTTCTTTTTGCTCAAGAAGAGCTTCAATTAAAAATGTTTCAGTACAAATAATAACCATTTCAAAATGCTCATAACTACACTTCAATCCAGAAAATAAAGTCAGTATACTAAAACGTTTCACCACATCAATTAATGTAATAAAAAGTTGTTATATATGTCACAGCCTAAATTTTTATCAAACTGAAAAGCAGAAGTCAAAGAAAATTACTTTTTTGCTACAGTAAACATTTTGAGTGCGTAGAAAATAACTGCCTAAAGTAATCAGTCATATGCTTCTCTTATTTTAATGAAATACAAAGCAGATTTGTTCTAACAGAGGCAAACAGTTGCGGTTATTTTAAGGATTTGGGGGCATTTCCATCCAAGAGTTTATTCATACAGGTCATCTTTTGAGAATAGCAAGCTCAAAGATACAGTAATAACCAAATGTACAATTAAAAGATATGCTTGATAATCAAACAGAAGATATCTTAAGTTTTGCACATTGCTGTACTTTATTTTACCCATACTTTCCTGTTAAAATGACTACAAATATTAAAGAAAATTCCTTGAAATTTTCTTGCTAGGCTTCTAATCAAAAGTAAACACTCCTTATTTCATTTCACCACACTTTTAAAATTACACTTGAAACTGAGACAGTAGGAAAAGCCTCAAGGCAGCATCAAGCACAACTCTCTTTCTCCTCAAGCCTGACTACCAATACCTTGTCCTGCAGACTGCAAAATGGTGAAATCTCTTATGATTAACTCCCATTCCAAAGCAATTTAATCAGCTGAGAGGTGGGTAGCTGGAGAGAGGATAATGAGCAAAGCAAAATATCCACCCACTCCTTGGAAGTATACTGATCCTTTTCGGAACACTTCCAGCTTTTCATAGTAGGATGATATCACCTATCACTACTGAAGAGTAGAAAGAGTAAAATGTGTGCCCACTATCAGGCACTTGGGTACTGTTTAGAAAGCCCCGTGGTTTTATTCCCCACAGAAACAGATGCAAGCAGAATGAAAGGTCTGAAGCAAGTGGGCCAGGGGATCTCTAGTTAGATAACTAAGCAGGCAAATACCATGAGCTCCAACTTCCCTCCTGTTCCCTAATTCTAAACCAAGTAACTACAGAGCAACTTCTACTTGTTTCTCAAGGTGAGTCACGCAGCATAAATGAGAAGGATCTCAGTTTATTTCATGAACTTTGAGATTTGATTTAATTTCCCAGCAACCCTCACAGTATTCTCTCCTGGTCAAGGAGTACAGAAGACTGTCTCACACACACTTCTACTTTTGGGCTGGTTGAATACTTTCCTTTACTTCTGGGCTTGCTCAGTATTTTCTTTTCCATTCTTCCACTCTCTACAAAACTCCAACAATTTCTTTAATTGATGGGAGACGTGCCACTGGTAAATCCAGTGTTTGTGTAAATACTACTGGAAGTCAGACTGGCAAAAAAAAAAAAAAAATTCCTTTTTCATCTTAATCAAGGATTTGACTTGTTTACCAATATATCATTTACTCATAATGTTTCAATGACAGTAAGGCTGAGTATTTCAGCCACTCCTTAAAATGCTGTTCCAAAACAATTCAATACTGCCACTGTCATTCCTCCTGTTCCGATGGCATGCATTCCCCCTCTCCCTCCCCTCCAGTGAGTGCCCAATTCTGGCACTCATCTCATCCTGCAGCAACCCAGTTCATGGAGCAAAACTGGCACGGGGATAATGTTGTGTTGATTTTCTGCTAGTTTATCTTTGAATCAAATGAATGCCAGGGTGAACATAGCGAAAGAAGCAGAGCTAACTCACACTGACTTACAAATCACACCCTTAACAATTCCTAAGGACAATCTTGGGGAGTGGGGGAATCAAGATTGTACTCAACACTAAAACAGACTTTTCTGATTTTACACTACCTTCGCACTAGAATAAACACTGAAGAAGTTGAAGAACCTAGCCCAACCACACAAAGCTGCCTCTAGCAGCTGTTACAAACAAGCAACAATGTAGGCCTGTAGTAGGATAAGAGGAAGCAGGAGACATACAAGTTCTAGAGAAGCAATGCAAAAGGGTAAATAACAGCAAACCACTTCCTTCAATTGGTAGCAGCTACTTGGAAACAATTGTATCAAAAGACAGCACCTGAAGAGAGAGCCAACGGAGAAGTATCAGAAAGATTGGCAGGAAAACACCAAGAGAGAACATCCCACCAAGAGTTAGGGAAGAAAAGACCTTTAGCTATGCAACACAGTACCATAAATAAAAGAATGGCCACAGAACTCCCTTTTTCTGTCAATCTTCTCTAGAAGTGCAATTGAGGCCCTTGGATACAAAGGCTGTCCATATTAGGAAGAGACTCACAGCTGGGCTGCCACAGTTTTAGGCTAACAGAGCTTTACTTTGTATCTGCAGTTATCTTCACCTGTGAAAGTGCACTGGCAGAAATCCCTGAGGTAATGGTGGAGGACTTTTGACAGCTGCCAGGAAAAAGGGGGGAAGAAAGGGTGAAGTGTGGTCATGGAAAACTAGTTGTTATTTTCTCTTTCTTCTCTATTAGTTCCCAAACCAACACATATAAGGACAAACCCAAGAGCACCACTGCAATATTTGGGAGGAAGCCTCTAGTTTCCACTTATTTTCTGCCAAATTCATACTAGTAGACAAAAATAAACAAAAATCCATCCATTAACCTGGAAAAACACCCCTCCACCAACACCAGGATTAGGCAACAGACACTGCTAGGCATGAGTCAAATTGGAATACTCATGGTGGTGCCCATACAACATGGTTTTCCTGTTGCTTTTCTTCCAAGGCCCTATTCTATGCACAAAGAGAAAAAACTAACAGACAGATGTTTAAGCAGCTATTCCTTTAGCTCCCAGTTAGTTTCCCATACTTATCTTCTTCTAGAATAGCATACAGGTTTCCCATTATGGAACTGATAATAAGTAATTTTAAAATTCGCTATTTTTTTCTAGGTTTCCCATGTTTTACTATGAACTATCATTAAGGAAGACAAGAATGCTGGTTGTTCTCCATCCTTTTGTTAAGGAAAGAAAGGTGTGATTAGTGCACCCACTGTTATGTAAGGGACTAATACCACTGATCCTTTTTTCTGCATTTTACTCCACACAGGATTCGGGGGAAGGGGATTAATAAGGAAATTCCTGCTGTTATTAACTGAAAAGGATGACTACTAATCCTTTTACAAAGTAACACATCATCTACTTTTCTTTCTACCTTAAAATAAAAAATTCTTACAAGGACCCTGACACCAGATACTGAAAGGGAAAAAACGGTAAGCAACCTGCTCTGAAAAAGGCAGATAAGGAAAGTAACAGAGGGAAGTTGACAAAGAATAGAAAAGATGCCTCATCACACCAGGCAAGTAAAGAGCTTTTAGCCTTGTAAGGTCTTCCACTTTGACACACCACTTGGGAAGAAAAAAAGACTCCCACAAAAGCAGTAAGATTTACAGAAGGCTAAAATTTACATTAAAAAATCCACAGTGCTTGCAACTAAGAATTTTGTCCCTGTGTGATCTCTATCCCAGACCCCGTCCTGTGAACTGCAGACAGAGATGCAGTACAAAAGTGCAGAAATAAACCATTCCTACTCAGATTTTGACTTTCCACAGTGTTTTCTGGATATTGTATCACTTTATAGCCTTTTATTACAAAAAACCAAAACACTGAAAACATAAAAAGTACGTGCAATTAAGAATTGTTAAACCTCAGTGTTTATCTTCTAACCACAGATATAGCCAGATACTCGGTGTTTTCAGGAAACTAAAGACCACTGAGAACCAATTTTACAAAAATTTATATTAAACAAGTCCATGGTGTAAAAGTAACTCAGCTAGTCCAGACAGCTCTTCACAGCTTCGACATCCTAATACATTTCTTGCATTTGCAACAAAGATAAGAGGCCTGTTAATAGAAGTAGACCGGCTTTTGAAAGATAAAATGAACAATGTCACACAGATAAAGCGGCAAAGGATTCGTAACTATTTAGCTCTGTATTTCATAAGAATTCAATTTTCACCCATTTTAATTTTCTAATGCTTGTACTGCAAAAATAGTAAGCCATCAGTTAAAGGCAGGCATAATTTAAAAATGCAGATGGGGACTTTTCAAAGGAACTGGCAAGAACCAAGGTGTGTATATATATATATATATATATATAAAACGTCATTCATTAATTTTGTGGTATCACCACAGTTTCCCCTCATAAATAAATAGCAAATGAAGTATTATTCCTTCTAATAACATATAGTTTCACTCTCATAATAGGTTCAGAAAGGATGACAAAGCAGTGACAACAAATTCTTACATTAAGAAGGCAAACAAAGCTGCACTGCTAGTCTTCTTCTAAATTAATTTAAAATCCTAGTCAATCCCTATATACCAGAAAACAAAGCTACAAGAGCCAGAGAAAATGGCAACAGTAAAATGAAATGAGAAAGGGCTTTTGAAATCAGTGAATTTTGACAGTCTGCAGAGTCACTGTAGGCATTCTGCAGCATTCATTGATATGACAGTATAAGGTGATGACTTGCCCTTATCACAAACAGGCAGCAGCTTGAAGTCACACGAAGTTGAAATACTATTTCGTCCAAGACTCTTAAAATCTTCAAACATGAACACAACTTTTTTTTTTAACTAACAAGATCCCATGTTGGTATAACTCTGAATATTTTTCTAGCTGAAGTATTCCCTTCAGTATAAACTACATTATGTTGAGGCAAGTTGCAGGTCTCAATCTCATTTGCGTTGGCAAGAATTTCCCCACTCATTGATGGGGAGTGGAAAAAACATTCCGGAGAGTCGCCATTGGCTCTACACTGAAGAAACATAAGCTTCAGTTTGGCCTGTTCTTTTGGCCAGTTTCAACAGGAAGGAAGCCTGTAGCTCCATCAACTCTGCTAACACCATTAGGTGGTACTCTGGCTTTAAGATACTCTCTTGTCATAACGGAACTACTGGCAACCAAAACCCATAAGAAATCAAGCAAAACCAATATAATAAACACAACCAAGAAAACAAGAAAGAAACCACAGCCTAAGCTTTAGCTTGAAAAAGTTGTATCTGCCAGCCTAGAATGTGAATGTGCAGGATAGATTAGCAACTACTGTTCTGTTCCAAAGTCCATCCAAAATCTGCAACTGAAAGAAAGAGAATGCCTACACACTAGTTTTAATTTACTCATCTTTAAATTAAGCTTTATATTCATTAATTATGTCTGAATAGCAGATTATAACTTAATAGATTCACTAGTTTTCTCTTATAACCATTAAAGGCTACAAAAGGCTCTAACTCCAGGCCACCTTAAATAATGCTCCCTTGCAGTACACAGGTGAAACATGAATATTTTTACAAAACATCTGTTTTGCTATCCTATTTTAACCACATTTTTCCTCCAGTGTCAAAAAGCGTTGCAGCTTTTCTAAACAATTGTCTCATTCTTTCTCGTTCCATAGTTTACATAACTCATTGCACTTATCTATTAGCCACACCTTCACAAGTTTCAATGGGACCTGAATTTCCCACTGCACTGCAAAACTGGACTACAACATTTAAAGACCATAAAACCTTAAAAAAAACCTAACCATTTTTACTGACAAAGAGAAGACTCCTAGGATTCTTGCAGGCAGTATCACTTAAAGCTAATTAAAATACACCTGTTGAAAGCATTTAAGACTCCTTGATTATGTCCAGATAAGAGGAGAAAAATTACTGTTACCACCTTTCACCCAGGTAGGTCACGAGTGAAGATTTTACACATACATGGGTTCTGTGTTGAAGTTAGTTCAACTAATTCCTGTTCTACTTTTTGAAGGGTTAGCTTTACACAGGGAAAAGACAGATCAAAGTGTGTTTCTTGTACAGGTGCAAAAACTAATCCTTTAGCGACCTTTTTTACACATACATTCATACTAAGTTTTAACTCAGGTACACAACAAAATAAATAATATTGCTTAAGAAATTACTCATGGTTAAATTTTCCTTGTATTCAACTCATCTTCTGAAGAAATAAAAAGTTCTCATTCTGAGTGAAGCCCCAAGTGCTACACATTTGATCCACTGTGATAACCTTCAATTCTCTCAGCTTTGTTACACCAGCCTCTAGCCTAAGCAGCTACCAATGAATACAAGCTAGTGAGGGTCTACCTCAAGTAATTTCATAACTCTTGTATGAATTTTCCAGACAAATATGGAAAGTCATGTCAAAACATCACTAAATGAATTACAGCTATCAAAGACAGTTTTAATTAATTTTTAAAGACTAGAACAATTTTAAAATGACAGGACAACTAAGAGGCCTAATAAATGAAAGATACCAAAAATACTTTGCTAAATCTCTGTCTAATCCAATATACGTACCTAGGTAAACAAATGTATTATTCATGGGACTGCAAACTCTTCTAGGACTGATTTATTTAATAAATATTTATACACTGCCTTGCACAAAAGGGCCTAATCCGGGTTAAACTCTAGTCAATGCAATATAATAATCTGGTATTGGCAGTAATTCCAGTAAGACAGTTTTAAATGCACAGCTTGTGACACGCATACAAAATAATCTCATCCCCATTTACCAAAGACAAGAGTAGTACTAAAAAAAAAAGGGAGCAAGACACTCAATTTTTTAACTGAAATAGCTTCATAAGCCAATATGAAACATACTGCTTTGTACTTATCAACCTAGAACGCCTTTTTAAGCACACTTTTGCTGAGCCCCTGAAGATTGTCTGTTCTCAGGCTTAAGGCTGTTAGACTTGAGAAGGCTATTTAATAAAGATAACCTACCATTCCCTTTAAAAAAAACAAATGCTTGTTCAACAAATGGAAAGTTGCAGTTTGCACCAGCTGAATGAATTGAAAGAAATCCAGGTACAGAACTCAAGACCGTTTTTTTTTTCCATCATTCTCTCAGGAAAGCCTAAATGAAGCAGCAGCAAACTTAGCAACAGTACTCTGAAGAAGATACAAAATGAGAATGAAATGACAGGTGCTCAGTAGGTCTCTTAAGAAAGGTACCTGATAAAGATTAGAAGAAAAATGAATGACAAAGTGAAGTATAAACAAGAGGGCATTAATGCTTCAACTATAAAGTATAGATCATCATGCCTAGGCAAGGTAAAGGGAGAGGATATGAATGACCAGATTTCCTCTTTTCTAGCTCACCTACAAATATGATACGATGTCAGTAAAAAGGTGGTTGGAGGAGATAAATTCTGCATGGCACAGATTTTTCAAAGAGTAAAGAAAAAATAAACAAAAAACAAACAAAAAACTATGAATGCTGTAAAAAGACAGGAGAGTACTGCAAAAAGAGATCTGTAGCATGGTACAGACATGGAGGGAAGACTTCAGTTCTTAAGAGTTTAAGTTCAATGTGAATTGACAAAGGATACAATTACAGACCACGCTGTACAACTTACGGAAGTTTTTTGTGTGTGCTTTTTTTCCTATATATAAGTGAAACAGTTCATTTTTTTCTACCTGGAGAAATCAGGCTTAGGACTTACGCATGGAAAGACATTTCTGCACTTCCAGCCTTCAGTACAAAACACAAATCAATTTTAAAAACGCAAACGGCTTCAGGAAAAGAGATGATTTATCTGAATGCACATGTCAGTCACCGCTTCTGAGGCATCAGATAGCTAATATCTGTGGGGTAGTAAAATTTTGAAACTTACTGTATTTTTTAGTTACTTTACCCTGTTTAAAAAAACATTCTGAGAACACATTGATAAACAGATGGATCAGCAAGAGATTTTTACACATAGTGCAATTTCCTTTGAAAAATGCATTCTAAAGCCCTAGCCAAATTTGACAGTCTCTAAGAGTTAGTCCCTAAACATATTTATGCTTGATCTTCCTACAAGTCACTTGTAAAAACACTTGGTAACAGCAAAGCATATTCTTGAACAATAAAGACAGGATGCAGCAAATAAAATTAAAAGGTTGCTGTTAAAAAGTATTTCCCATCTGCCAATGATTTCTACTAGCATTATGGACAAAACAGAGGTATACCAGGCAAATACTTATTTCAAGACTCAAAAAACTCCATAAAATCTTTACTTTGTAATAAATCTGTATTAGAAAACAAATTATTTCAGGCTTACTAAAACAATTTGATACTACCATGGCTCATCTTCACAAATAAATCAGTTAGACCTGGGAGTACATTAAAGGTATCACTGCATGCATCAGCCTACAGAGACATATCTGAATTACACTATTAGCATGCAACAAACATGTAAGTCACATTAGCGAAAGAAACTGTAACAACACATGATATAACAACAAAACAAAGCTTTTGATAGTGTAATTTGAGAAAAACAGGTATGTCTTATGCATTTATGTAACTCCTCCCTTACTCATGCACATTCTGGCCCTGTGCTGCTTCATGCACTGTGTCAGTCTGGGCACTCCTGGTGAATCAGACCCACACAAACACACAAGCAGACAGAGCACAAGAGGCTCTGTAATGTGTGGAAGCAGTATCATCAAACATCTCAGGTTTTGGGTTTTTTTTTTTTTTTCAGTCTTCATCTTCTTAAGAACCTATCTTAATGTGATTTTTGCTTAGGGCACTGTCCCATAAACAGCAAAACTAATAAAGTCCCATTTCTCATAGGTTTTTTTTCTGTCTCAGCAATGTCCCCCATGTTCCAATCAGTCGTATTCCACTTCTATCCCAGATGCCTATTATCTTACCGCTCTCTTTCAAGCGCTAACCACAATATACTTAATCTCTCATGTCCTCTAACTACTGACTGAAGAAAAGAGTACTGCACTTCATACCTGGTTCTTACCCCACAGACAACTGGCAACTAAATACAGGCAAATTCATGCAAAACTTTCCCCTAAAGAGATCATCTTAATGAAGCCATCAACTTTAACAAGTTGAACTTTCATTCAACGTTATTATAATGTAAAATCTTTGAGACCTTGCCCCTTGGCTAATTTCTCTGCTGAAAATAAGCTGATGAGCTCAAAATTTACTGAGATACAAGATTAAAGGGAATAGAATTGCTCAAGATTTGTGACTTTAGAAAAGCAAATTAGAAGACAGTTTATACACTACACAAATATACAAAAGCAGCAACTATTTCTTAACAAAATCCACAGAAAATAGGTGCATCTCAGTATCTTATCCATATGACAATAGCTGATTTTGAACTCCCAAACTGAAAAAAATTATTTTCTAGCATGTCCAGTTAACTAAGGTTTTTAAAGAAACTACATTTATGTGTTTTACTTGTCCTTTTAATAAGCATTTGCATCCTCTGATCATTTTCAAGTGATTTTAAAGGATGTATAAAAGTCTCACAAATAAAAAGGTTCTACAAATTTTGTAAAAACTGGTAGATTTGCAGAAAAAAGTAACTTGAATTCATGCTTTCAGTAAGAGTAAAAGCAGGTGGAATTCTGCCTTCTCCATTGGCAGCCCCAGAAGACCAGCCAGCCAGCACCATATAGCACCAGACTTCATAAATTTTAGAACAAGCATAAGATACTTTGCATTTAAGTGTTAATCCACCCTAAGTTAATTATCAAAGCAGTGAGCATAAAAAGTGACTTTGTCCCAGTTTTGGTAAATTCTAGCAAACCTAATAATGTCATGACTAATAGGTGCACAGTTCTGGTTGCTTGGGTGATTTTATTTTTTAAAATCTCATAAATACAACCTACAGTTTTCTTCAGCCACTAAGTATTCCTAAGTTAATGCTTTTCTAAACTCTAAAGGAAGCACAAGGTTTAAATCCATGCTGAAACATAGATATTTAAATAATGGAAAAATTAAATTCTGTTCATAGTACAAGCAGGATCTGAATGAGTTTTAAACCACCTTGCATTAAAGACAGTGAAATCTGATCTTCATCTGTGCTCAGAATAGGAAAGAGCTACACATTTTACATATTGCTACAAAAATTGATTCCACATACAATTTTTCTAAGCGTATAATGCATATTTAAAACAAAAAGGTCTTTTTCTGGTAAAATTCTCTGACTAGATATTAACTTACAATTTATTTAGCACATTACTAAATTATGCTTGAATTCCTGCAACCAACAAAAAAAGTCTATTACATTCTAAAAATATTAACTATTTAACCACACCTTAACTGCATAACAAGAATATCCCAAGTGATGTTATTCATTCAGCAACAGACATGTTCCAAGAATATTGGGATACTATACACAAACCCCATAGATCTTTTAACTGTACTTATGTCAAGCTATTTCACTTGGTTTCACTAGAATATGATTACTACCAGTTAAGGAACACCATCTAAAGGCAGTGTAACAGAAACTAGAAAACTCAGCAAATATCTGTATAGACTTTGGAGTAATTTCTTGGTTGACAGTTGAGCTTGCTGATCAATTACACAAAAATAAATCCCTAATTTTACTATAATTAGGATAAAGGTCTACAAAAACTTCTGCCAGGGAAAGCATCAATATTATGTCAGTGATTTTTTGGTAAGTATTCTCAAGAGAGGATGAAACTGAAACAACTATTATACTGAAAAACCCCTGATGACATTGAAGAGTTTATTAAAAAATTAATCGTAAATCTGATCGCTTTCTTGCTTTCACAGCTGCATTTAAATATATGGAATCCAAACCAGACCAGGTTGTTAAGCAGAGTTCAAGAAGTCTTAGAGCATCCAGCAGCACTTTTCCTCCTTAAACAGAGAGCACACACTTGCCCACTTGAGATAAACTACTATGCCATTAAATCAAGAAAACCCTAACTTGAAATACTGTATACACTCATGGTAAAAAAGCTAACTTTCATTTCAAACATTTAAATATTTGAGTTTTGAATACAGCTTTAAAAAAATCCAGTTCTGAATCACTGGAATTTTTGTTCTGTTTCCTGTAAAAGCACCAACAGCAACATCGTTCAGCATTCCGCTTGCAGCAGTTCAGAAAAGATCAGCCTGATCCCGCAGTCCTAAATTTACAGTCATTTCATAAACTTGAGGTCACATCTGACCAACTTATTTCTTCTAGTGTTTCCAAGCATGGAGATCATGATAAGGAGGCAGCACTTGTAACAGGATGAACAGTAACTTAGTTTTATGTTTCAAAGTACACTCTCACAAAGAAATAGTTTGCCAATAGCTCTTTAAGCTGCCTAGTGAAAAAAACCAAAACCAACCAAACAAAAAATCGCACACATACATATATATATATACATATATGTAAGTTTGCTGAGAATAATCCCTTCAACAGATGACAGGTTTAATTCTACAAGGCTTGAAAAACATACCAGTTACCTATAACACCATAAACCATTACAAAACAACACAAGACCTTGGCCTTCAAAGCAATGTCACAATGAGGAAAACCACTACCTTCTTCCATTCTGTCACTGCTGGAAAAGAGAAGTTTCTACCAGGACATTGTCATATGAAGAGTGCCCATTTTCAGGAATTCTATTATTTTATGAGCAGATAGAAAGGAAAAGAGTAGAACCCTTTGACTTCTCTTATATTGAGAAGGATAATGGTTTACACTTCACAAAGTCTTGAAAAGCTGGCATAAGCAAGGGTAGCACAGCACAGCACGGCAAGATGTCCTGCAGGTAATGATAGGGATGATGCTTTATCAAGCATCTCTTAAACACAAAATTAGGATGACCCAGACTGAGTACCTCCCCCAACCATCTTCCTTACCTCTTCTCCTTTGCAGGCTCTCCTAAGAAGCAACATGAGAAAAAACACCCAGGTCTTCTCAGTTTTCACAAAAAATTGAGACTCAACTCAGGGTCCATTCTGCTGCAGCACAAGCCAAGGTACTATCTACAGATAAGCATCCCCAAGTTTAACATGTAGATAACAGTCACAAATGACTAAAATTTTCATTTAAAATGGAGAGCAGAACTCACTGAAGCTGATGACATGTCTCTCCTAATGTGTCAGTGGAACTTCCCTCTTGCCAAAAGCAGGTATCATAATTCTGGAGTTTGACAAAACCCAATTACAACAGTGCAGGTAAAGAACAAACAATTAAAATATTTATGTGAAACAAAAATGCCTAGCTATCTGGCAAATCAAAGCTAATCTGAAAATTGTTCCTGATTTTAGCAAATCGTGGCCAATTGTGAATATAATGCTATTGCTAGAGTGTAATTAGCCTTCCTTATAAAGTAGTGCATGTACAATATAATTTTCGTAAAATTATGATTTGAACTAATTTGAATAGGGTAAGAGAAAGACTCTGTCTGACTTATGTTGATGTTTAGAAGACATATATTAGAGTACTAAGAATTATATGCAGCACCATTTTCATCATTCTACAGGTGAACTTCAGAAACCACTTTATTCAGTCTATATCCAGTACTCTAAACTTATCGTGACTAGAAAACCACACCTGAAACCCACTCCTTGCTAAGAAGCATCCGTTTGGGATTCCTTTTTTGTGTATGTGCTTACTACCATTAATACAGAAACACCCACAGGTCTTGGGCACAAACCAAGGCCCTACTGAGCCACCAAGCACAGCACAAAGAACACCAGGTTTCTGCCCTGAAAGCCTTACTACATCTAACAGGACTAAGCATTCAGACTTTCATACGAGCCTTCCAATGAATGGGACAGAGTACGACACATCTCTGTAGAGCGCTCCCACGTCTCTCAGAGGGACAAAACAGAAAAAGGGAAGAAAAATAGAAACAGTACGCATCTCCTCTCTGCAAAACCCCTCTTATCAGAATAACTTCAAGAACTTCTACTCGACAATTAAATTGACTCGAATAATGGATACCGACGTCCCAAATATACTATATATGGAATCGAGCCCAGCCAGCCCCCGCAAAGACACGGGGCACCAAAAAATCGCACCTCGGACACTCGGGTGCTCATCCTCAAATGGCGGAGTCTCGCCCAGTACACTCACACCTGTCACCTGCCAGGCGCCGGGCCAGCCCCTCCCTCCCTCTCTCTCTCTCCCTCCCTCCCGCAGCCAGGAGAGCCCGCTGGCAGCTCCCGCCCCTCCCCGGACCGCCGAAGCCCCCCGATCCCTCCCCGCACCGGGAAGCTCCAGCGACTCGAGAAGGAAAATAAGTTTCCATCTCTCACCAGACGCCCTGCTGCACGGCGGCTTCCCTTCCCGTCCGGTCCCTGCTCTCCCACCCCGCCCCAGCACGCCGGCACGAGCAGGGTGCCGGTGCTGCTCCCTCCCCGCGCACAGGCCTTCTCTGCCTTCCGCACCCTGGCACAGCCTGGGGCGCGCAGAGCGGCCGCGGGAGCCCCGGGCCCCCCGCCCCTGCCGGCCCCTCGCGCTTCTCCCTGCAGCCCGCCGGGGATGGGACCAGGAAACCGCCCTGAGGAACAGCCACCAGGCCCGCCTCGGCGGGGTCAGCCTTACCCTGCTGCCGCTTCTCCTCCTCCTCCTCCGCCTCCTCCTCCTCCTCCTCCGCCGCCTCCCCCACCACCACGGCAGCAGCCGCCGCCACTACCGCCACCAGCGCCGCCGCCGCCTCCGCCCGGCAGGGGGGACCCCGCCGACCCGACCCGCTCCGCAGCCTCCTGCCACCGCCGTTCCGCTCCGAGGGGGGAGGAGGCGGAGGAGGAAGGAGGAGGTGGAAGGAGGGCAGGAGGGTCCGTGCTGCCGCGGCGGCGGGCGGGGTGGGGTGGGAGTGTGTGAGGGTGTGTGTGCGGTGGCTGTGGCGGCGCCGCTCCCGCTCAGCCGGAGCCGCCGCTGGGGCCGCGCGCCGCTCCCGGCCCCC
>VZRN01006214.1:164834-383163 GCA_013397935.1 Dasyornis broadbenti
CCCGCCCCCCTCCCCCCGCGCCTGCTGCGCTCCGAATCAAAATAGAGCCACAATATGGCGGCGGTCGCCCCAGCATCGCGAGACCGTGCCGCGAGCGCTAACGGGGATGCGCCGCGCGCCAATGGGCGCCGGGGCGGGACGGAGAGCAGGGGCGCGGCCTCCTCAGGCTCCGCCCACTGGGCGGGGCGGGGCGGGGGTGGAAGTGCGGCCGCCGCCTCAGCGGGGCAGCCGCCTCAGCGCGCCCGAGAGACCCACGGGACAGCAGCGGGACGTCGGGATGCGCCGGAACTCATAGTGGCACTTTCCTGCCCTGCCGCCACTGCTCCGCCGGGCCCGGCGCCAGAGGAGGGACAGGGGAAAGCGGCGGTGGCGGGTAGGTGGGCTGCCCTCCTGGAAAGTGAGCAGGGTCTGAAATGGCTGAGGAAGGAAGGGCAGCATCTGCAAGGGGTAAAAAGCCCTAAGAAAATCATTGTTAATTGGAAAAAAAAAAAAAAAGCCCAGTTTATATCCAAAACGGTTGTTCCGAGGGAATTGCCAGACGCTTTCTATCAGAAATAGCAGTGCTTCCTCCACATTTCTCCATAGTTTACACAGAGTACGTGATTTCCATCATCCCTTTGAGGGAGAGCTCTGACTGGTTATCTCCCCAAAACGCTGCCAGGCCAACAGGACCTGGTATGCTGGTGAATCCGTCTTCCCCTCTCAACTCCACCAAGACGTGCTGAAGGGGTCACTGGCCCAGTCCATGAGAGGCATCCTTAATTTTAGTGTGGTATCCAAGTAGGTCTTCATACTTCTGTAATTTGGGAAGTTTCATCTTAAATTAAAATACAACTTGCTCATGATTTTGTAAAATCCTCCAGTAAACCAGTTGGGTTTCGGGAGTGTGATACCTTACACTACCTACTCCTTAATCTTCCTATATTTCCTTTCTTCCTCTGTCTCTTGAATCCTCTTCCTTCCTGCCTGCAGTGAGCAGGTGCTGCCCATGTTGTCTAACAATAGACATCCATTCTTCTGTCATCTTACTCAGAAAAATACTGTCAGACACAGAAATAATTTTAAAGTAGTCTTTATCATCTGTAGCAGAGGAAACCTCTCTGAAACTCTGCAACCTAGAATGAGGCCTGGCAGTGGGACTGGGCTGGAATCAATAGAGAGAAAGATTTTCTCCTCCACCTCAACTCCCAGAGGCACCACTGATTTCCAGCCCATGCCAGTGTGTGAAAGGTACTACAAAATGGCCGGGCCATAATAATCTCTAACCTTAAAACTATCCATTGCACTATCAATTTCAGTGGTGTGATGAGAGAGAGCTGCACTTCCTTTGCAAAACCTTAGATATTAGACTGGCCAATTAACAATTGCAGCAGTGAATGACATGAACTAATAAAAAAACTAGCATGCTGTAGAGGCAGGAAAGAAGTTCTTTGTGACAATTTAGGCTGTGTTCTGTTACAAGAAGTCAACTTCGCCATTGAAACAATGGATATTTGCAGAAATTATTGAAAATGCATTTTCAAAATGAAAGCATTAACAAGTGAAAAATATCCCTCTCAGATGTATTTAGTTAAAGCTTAGTTAAAGTTTTAGTTAGTTTAGTTAAAATCCCAAAGGAAGCAACTGCAAGGACTGACTGCCTGGAGTAGGCAGGGAGAGAGAGACTACAACACCAAAGAGTCTAACAGTGAGTTGCTATGCTGTGAGGGACAAAAAAAAAAAAAAAAAAAAAAAAAAAAAAGGAGAGGAGAAAAAAGGGGACGAGGAAGAAAGGTTTTTTCCCCTCACAAAATGTGGAAATATAGGTGTGCGTGTGTGTGTATACATTCCAGTAGGAATCAGCAGTTTTCGTAAGCTGCAACGGGGAAGTCTGCAGTTCTTTTGTACATCAGCACCATACAGTATGAAATGCATGTGTCCAAACCTTATTACTCAGCCTATCTTGTCTCAAGCTTATAGAGGGTTGAGAGTCACTGAAATTTGTTTGTTCATTGTAAACAAAACAGTATTTCCCCAAAATGAGACAGAAATTAATACAGTCCATTACAAAAATGGGCCATGGTGCATCTAGAAAGAAGGTGCAGTGGGAAGATGTGATCACAGCTGTACCAGGGGTTGCCCCGCTCTAAATGTCCAGGTACATTAATCAAATCTTTCTCTTTTGCAACCTGTGCTGTATACAATTCATGGTCTGCCCAGCCATCTGCTCACACACCCTGCTCCTCAGCTCTTCCAGCACAAATGTTTCAAACTTTGTTAAGTCATTCCTGGCCTTTCAGACAGATAGGATAATATACTTACGTGAATGTTTTGTGCGGAAAAAACTGAGTTTATTGTGCTAAGTTAAATACCAAATTAAATATTTGACCCTTTTGCCTACGGTTGCTAAAACAGGGATTTACCACAGCAAAGGGAGACCACCCCTCACTGTGGTGAATATTTACTGCAATGCTTAAGCACTGGGATCATGTGAGTGAGTTGCACTGTCCCTTACCCCCTCTTCCAGGCTCCCCACACAACACCTGTGACTGAGCCCATTGCTAAAGTAGCTCTTCTCTGTAGCAGCTAATTTTGCATTAATTTTTAACACCTTTCCAAAATCAAAGAACAACTGTTTAGAAAATTAGTTTTTTGCACTGAGATTCAGAAATGAACTGTTTTCCTATGTATCTGAAACAAGAACTAGGCAGATCTAACAGTAAATTCTGTGTGTAACCCTTATTTTGGTGCAAATCAAAGCTCAGTCACCAGTGAGGCACAGGAACCAGAGCCTTGCTTCTTTCCCTGAAGATTTTAGAGATTACCCAGCTTTTTGCCATAGAAGGTATGAGTTCATGTTTTTTAAACCTTCATCAGACTGTTTATATTTTTCCCTGCTAGAAAATGAAATTTAAATAGGATTGGGGAATTATTCTAAACATATTGTACAGGAAAGCTATTTCTACAAAGTACAGTCAATTTCACCAGCTTGCTACTGATATTTCTGCTGCTGAAATATCCTAGGAATGCTTTTAAGAAAAGGTAAGAGGATAAGTCTAGTTAAAATCCACAACAACTGGCATAATTATTTCTGAAATTGAGTAAAAAAGTTGTCTTCCACAGTGGGAAAAAGTAGCATTGGCGGCTTTAAGGACACTTTCACATTGCACATTCAACTGGTAATTTATTTTTTATTCTTCTAGATAGGAAGTGTGTCAATCCTCCTATTGGGACGGTGACAAAAACAGAAGTAGCATTCATTGGCCAAGGACAGTCCCTGCAAACTCCCTGTCTGAAGTTGCAACCACAACTTCTCCTACAAAAACAATGAGAATTTAAATTAATAACATGACAAGGCAACACAGAAATGCACCTTATTTCGCAAGAAATTTCACGCATTGTACCTTCTCCTATTCCATGTGGAGATTATCCGTTCCATGCAGTTAGGAAAAGCTGTTGTGCCCTGATGTTTTTCTTTCCAATCTGCAGAACACAAACAGCTCTTGTTATTACTGTTGAGACTCCCTCCTTTTCCAGGTTGCTGCTGCCCTTCAAGATAGCACCAGCTTTTTCACTTCCTAACAGCTCATCTATTTAGGAGTAGAGCGCAAACATGACATTTGAGATAAAGATTTGATTAAGAGGTGCCTTAGTGGTTCATGAGTTCTAGCAGCTTCACAAGATTTGGATAAGGCCTTTGCTGAAGGAAGATCCATTGAGATTTTGAGGACAGCCAGCCTACCCAAGCTTTTCAATTGTAAAAACACAGTGACCTGTGTTACAGTGGAGCATTATTGTAGTCTAAGTATTAAACTGACATACAGAAATAGTATGTTTTGGGAGACTTGGTAAGATTTCTTTTTAAATACATTAAGAAAAACACACTTGTTTATATTGATCACGAGTGTCTTAAGAGAATGTTTACACTTGAAGGAAAATATCTTTGTCTACCCAAAGCAGTTCTGAATTTTTTTTCAATAATTGTTTTAAAACTGGGAAAAACAGTCATAATTAAGTCAATCTTTTGAGTAAGTAGGGAAAGTGCACCCTTGATAGATCTTTCAGTGCTCTGAAAAAGAGAATTAAAGATGTGTGAATAAAGCTCATATATGTTCATATGACATACAGCTGAGTCAGTATCTACTAGGGGGACAAATTTAGTATTACTTAATGCTACCATAAACCTTTTTTCTTAAAATATTTTATGATAATTCAGTGACATAAAATATAAAAAGCCAAGACCTTTTGAGGCTTCAAAATACTTCAGGAGAAACCCAGATTATGTTTCTTCCCAAATCCACTGTTTCCTATGCTTTATGGGAAATAGAGTAGAAAGTAATGATAAAAATTCATTTCCACTTTTTAAAAGATTTCTGTAATACTGATATGTAGTTGCTGCATGTCTCTAGGATCTTGAGCAGCAAGACACCTTTAGTCTCTTGCTAAAGTCCATCTTTATTTGAATATCTTTCAATCACTTGCTTAAACTTTATGCTGTGTTGAAACCTGAGACAAAGAATGGTTTTAAGTGTTTCTGGACAGGTATAATTTGCTGAGTTGAGACAGGAAACCTACCTTGAAGTCCAAACAAATGACTTCCCTGTTCCAGATACAAATCAGGCATGAATGTTTTCATAGTAAAAACCCTTGCAGAATGTGTTACAGCTCTTTCTTTTTCTAGCTACTGGTTTTAACCTCTTCTGTCTCAGTGACTTCAGCCAAATTGCTTTCCTTTACACATTTTGTAAATGTGAGACGTGAGAGTGCAAACTCCAACATACTTAATCTTATTATGTATGTTAACACACAAGGTGCAATAATTATATTGGGTCTAAATTTCCCAAAATGTGCAGGAGGCTGTTGGTAGGTGGCTAGTATATTTTTAAAAATAACCTGAAGTACTTGCTAAACCTACATTTCATGGTATTAGATTTCTCCGTCTTCTTCTGGCCTTCTGCCCCACTGCTGTAATTACTTGATCACCCAGTAAGAAAACTCTCTGAACAAATCCTGTGCCTGCTATTAAGGAAAATTAAAGCTTAGTACAAATTCTGTGCGTTCCTCTCTTCAGCTGCAGTACTTGACAGCTTGCATAGTACAAATGAAACACACAAAGCCTTTTAGCCATCCCACATTAAAAAAATGGCAACTCAGAACTTTCTAATGCTGATATGTACTAGATAGAGTCAATTTTGAAGAAGAGGTGTACTAGACCCCCGTTTTCTGTGGAAAACTCACTGGTGTAACAAAACAGAATCAGTCATGTGAGCTTATATGCGCACTGTACCAGTTTGTTTCCTTCTGGGTCTCATGCAAGCCCTTGTAAGGAGAAGGCCGCTCTGATTCCAGGTCCACTATGTCCTGGGTCTGTCTGAGATTGCCAGCAGAAGTGAAAATTGCAGGAGTACATTTAACTATGTAACCACTTGTCCTCTAGCTAATGCATCAGAATCCTCAATTCCTGTTCTACTTGTTTAACTTCCGAGTTCCAAACTGAGCTATGTTTCAATCATAATCTCTCATTGTTTTACCTTTCCTGTGGGAAAAGATCACTTGTGTGCACCCACAGTTAAAAATCTTTCAGTATCACAGAGCAAAATATTAAGAAATACTAAACTTCCAAATCATCGGCTCACTGGCATTAAGAAAGCTTTTCTCTTTGCCAAGGTAAAATTCTTGATACAACTAAGAAAACCAATGCAGAAAATAAGAAGGTCATTTTGAAAACAATCAGCTACCACCAGGGCTGTTTACAGCTGTTTACAGCTACTATAATGTCACAGAGAGGTAGAAGAGGAGTTTGAGGGAAGTTTGTTAGGAGATGCATGACATACATACTTAAAGGAATGCATTAATGTTCAAAAATTTTAGTGTTCATTTGTTGGTACTTTTTTCATCTCAAGATCTTCTGATAAATAACAAAATAATTTAGAACTCCACAAAATTCTGTTCTTCCTTCAGAAGGGCATCCATTCTGCAAAATACACACAGCTTTCTAGATGATAACCCAGAAACTATAACCCCAGCTAAGCCAAACACAAATTTGTACTTAGATTTAGGCATAGGAAAGTTCTGTTGGCTTTACTCAACTGGCTTAAAATTAAGCATATGTTTTAACACTTTACTGGATTAGGGCCCATGTCAGCAAAATAAATTTCTTGTGAAGAAGTAATAAAAATGTAGCTTGCAGTGAGGGACAACAGAGCCATTCACAGTTACAGAAGCTTTAAAACACTAGCTGGTATTTATATATTTAGAAAAGAAATCAGGCGTTAAACAAAACATTTTAGATAGCAAATTAATTAGTCTGCTACAGAAGCACTTCTTTTTTTTCATTTGAAAGAAAATATTTTTTTGCATCCTTGCATCCCCAAAAGCAAATTAATTTGCACATCAAGGGAAAATGGTTTTTGCAAGCACAGATTTCAAAAGCAATTTTCCCACTGTTTAGTAACGGCCTGACTGTTCCAGATATACCATTGCATTTCTTCAAGGAGGGCACAGACAGCATGCCAAGCTTTTTAAACACAGTTTCATTACACACATGCACCTGAATTTGCTCATTCAAGTGAATATAATTGCATATATACTATACATGTCAGCTAACCAATTCTCTTGTATGCGTTGTGCACTGATGTTTATTTATTTTTAATACTAAGAACCTCTCTGAATAATTGATGTTGTCGGTTCTCTCCTTTAAAAAATACTTCATCAACATTATTTGCAAAACCAGAAGGAATACAATTCCACCAGACTGTGTCCGTGTTAGTTTTAATTTTTCCAGTAGAACCTTTCTGTTGCTAACAACAGTGGGGCAGAGTATGAATTCTAGTGTAGCTATGGCTGCTTTGGTATTTAAAGCACAGGGCTGTCTGTAACCATTCAGAACTGCCCTATCTTGTGTGAAGGGCCGCACACCCTTCAGGAAACACAGACCAGGGAGGGGCATTGATGGAGTTGCCCTCTAGCCAACAAGGCAACACAGGATGAATCAAGCTCTGTCTTGGGTGGATGATGAGCAAGTCAAGAGTTTATTGGTTAGGTTTAAAGAGCAGACTGGTAAGGGTGACACCGTGTGCGTGTTTGCTGCATGCCTTCTGATCATGGGGAGGAAGTAGATGAGGCCTTTTACAGACAACTGAAAGCAGCCACAGAGTCACAGCCATTGGTTCCTGTGGGGGACTTCAACCACTCTGACATCTGCCGGAGGAACAACACAGCAAAACACAAACAGGCCAGGAGGTTTCTGGAAAGCGTTGGCCACAACTTCCTGACACAGGTGGTGGAGGAAAAAACGAGTAATGGTGAGCTGTTTGACCATGTACTAACAAACAGGGAAGGCTTTGTTGCAGATGTGAGGGTTGGGGACAGCCCTGGCTACAGCGGCCATGAGATTCAGTATCGTGCCTGGAGGAAGAAGGGCAGCAGGTAAGAATGCAACTGTGCACTTAAGGAGAGCTAACTTTCAGCGACATTCCTGGAAGAATCCCATGGGAACCTGGCTTTGCAGGGAAGGTGGTTCCAAGAGAGCTAGTCAGTATTCAAGCACCGCTTCTTCCACACTCAGGAACAGTGTATCCCTATGAGCAAGGATCACAGAATCGTACAGGTTGGAAAAGATGTCTTGCATCATTGAGTCCCACTGTTAACCTATCACTCTCAAGTCCAGCATTAAACCTTGTCCGTAACCATATTTACATGGTTTTTGAACTTCAAGGGATGATCTCACTTCCCTGGATAGCCTGTTCCAATGTTTGACCAGCTTTCACTGAAGAAATTTTTCCTAATACCCAATTTAAACCTCCATTGGTGCAACTTGAAGCCATTTCCTCTTGTCCTATCAGTTGTTACCTGGGAGAAGCGATCAACCCCCACCAGTCTACAGCCTTGTTTAAGGTAGTTGTAAAGTGTGATAAACCTCCATTTCTCCAGACTAAACAACTCCAGCTCCCTCAGCTGCTCCTCATAGGTCTTTTACTCCAGATCCTTCACCAGTTTCATTTGCAGAAACTGATGCATGGGAAGTTCCACCTGAACATGAGGAAGAACTTTACTGTGCACTTGACCATGCACTGGAACAGATTGTCTAGAGAGGTGGTGGAGTCTCCCTCCTGGTGATATTCAAAGTGTCTGGACACAGTCTTGTGCCATGTGCTCTAGGATAGCCCTGCTTGAGGGTTGGACCAGATGACCCAATGTGGTTCCTTCCAGCCTGACCCGTTCTGTCATTCTGTATATTCAGGCACCAGTGGTCACAGCAGGACTCTGCATTAATGCTTTGGCTCTTCCCAGCAGCAGTGGAGCTGTACCAGCAACCCTCTCACTAATACCCTTGCACAGAGAATGTGTTAAACTTCTACAGTGTGTCATCTATTCCTTTACCATTGCTTCACACCTGAATCAGCAGGCAGTGCATGCGCATCGTATTTTCTGCCTTTTCAAAGGGAAAAACCGTCATTCAGAAGACATCATAATTTGTTTTCAAATTATCTCTTTTACCGATCTTTAGTAACTCTCTCCTTACAGCCAGTCTTCCAAAGGGGCAAAGTTGCTGAGTGCACAGCCTGCAGGTGTTTGTGCTTATTCTGCATTCCCAGCTACAGCCCCAAGCCCCATTGAAAAGTTTCAGATACACACTCTTCTAGTTCAGAATTTTTTCAGAAAATAAGTGTCTGGGCTGACAGTAGTGTCCTTACAAAGGGGAAGAATGAAGATGGATCTTACCTTTATGACACATGAGGGAATCCACTGGAAACAGCAGCCTTGAGACACAAGCAGAACAGATTTCCTTACTCCACTGTTTATTAATTCCTGATTTGACTGGATTTCACAGCTCAGGATCCACAGTCCTCTTTTCATATCTTATTTGCATTGCCCACTGCTCAGTGAAGACCTAGTCATGGTCCCAATGCCCTACAGAACAAACAAACATTAAGCAAGCATTTTTAAACTAATGTATGTCAGTAAATTTATTGACTGCATGAAACTTATGAGATCATAGATGGTAAGAAAAATGTCTCCAAAGGAATATATTCTCCAGTAATTCTTACAGACAGTTACGGGACTCTATTTAGTAGGGTTTGTAAACAAAAACAAACCCAAAACCAAACCATTCTTCTTCCTACCTCTTATCTCAGAGGTTACCTTTTCTTCAAATTTGACCTTCTTACCAACTCCTCTGATGTCCTGTGTTGATTTCTGCAATGAGGTATACAGATACCATTAATCAGGTTAAAGGTTTTAATTATTTTTAAAGTTGCACACTTCTGGTAAACCCCAGTGCCTCCTGTTCAGCTGGAAATAAGCACTCTGGAATCCATATTATCATGTATAATAATGACACATGAGTCACATCTCAATTGCATTTTATGGCTGTCATTTGCTACTGATGGGCAGGAGACCTAAACACAAATTGGAATTGTGCAGTTTTTGTGTTGAGACAGGACTGCAAAGAAGCCTTAGCACTCACCTGCACATTGACTGAAAGCGTGCCAGAAAGGAAAATTGATTTATTGGCAGTAGCAGCAATGTTGGGGCTAAGTCAAGCTGGCCAGCCAAGTTGAGATGTGCTGACCTGTAAGAGAAACCAGCCCCAGGGACCAGGCTAAGGTAGGAGATGGCCAGAATGACAGTTCAGGTTCACCAATAGTTAACTCAGCACTGTGTGTTTAAGAGAGTTGTAGTAATGGAACCATAAAAACTCCCACCAGTTGAGATCTCAGTTTGAGAGCTTCCTAATGCATTACATATTTTAAAGTTTAATCATCAGCCCTTCTCCAAGCAAAACTCCTACTCATTTCAGTTAATCTTTGTCAGAATCAGTCCAAGTAGTAGGTAACAGTCTGAAGTTAAA
Organism: Dasyornis broadbenti; assembly: GCA_013397935.1. NCBI lineage: Eukaryota > Metazoa > Chordata > Aves > Passeriformes > Dasyornithidae > Dasyornis > Dasyornis broadbenti. The sequence goes on from VZRN01006214.1 coordinate 174,667, forward strand.
GTAAAAATAAGTTTCTAATCACAGAAAAGAAGTTCTGAAATAGTCTTGCAACAGTAATGGTGAGTGAAAACTAGTTTAAAAATGTAATAAAATGTAGTAAACATGTCTTTTTGCAGCTTCATGGAACTATGTGCAATGAACCACAGAGGTCTCATCTGGTTCAATTTCCTAACTACTGAAGTCCAATACCTAGTAGTAATCTGAAATTTGTACATGCATTGAACTGTTACTGATTAAAATAATTGTCCCTAATATTTATTTTAGTGAGACCATCATCCTCAGGAAAAAAAAATAAGATTTAAACCAGTGTCAGTAACTTTTTTTATAAGTAATTTTTCAGCTTGTTTATAAATACTTGATGCCCAAAGCATAAACAGACTTTATTTCTAGTTTAGAAAGTTTCACTGTAATTTTTAGGAGTAGCATTTGTACCAAGAACTCTTGCTTCAGTATTATGCAAAAATTTTTGTTTTGAATGAGGAAGGTCTACCAAGGCAATGCATGCATTAAATTGCCAAAGAACCTGTGCATTTTTAAAGCAATAAATATTCAAGTAATAACTGTGTTTCAAATATGATTAGTACTTATAGCAACTTTGGAATTTTACTAATCAGTACTTTTATATCTAAACCATCTTCTATGCATCAGCTTATATAGGAGAGAAGAAACTCCAAAATAAGATACAAGAAAGGACTCATAAAATAAAGTAGGTTTTACTTTTATTTTCATTATGATTATCCTAACCCTGAAAAAAACCCAAAGGAAGGTCAAAACAAAATGAAAACAGGTGAGGAAAACAGTTAAAAGATGGTATAAGATGCTGCAGCTGGGACTCATAAGGTACCTGTGTAAAGAACAAGTAACACAAGTGCTGCACAAGAGTTGAGTTTTAAAATGCCTAAGTCAAGACTTCCTAAATAATTGGTTTCTTTTTGATTGTTCACCTGTGATAAAACATTAATTTAATTTATCCAACTTTTAGTTTAAGAATGTATGTCATTAATTTTAAGTAGTGATTTCATTTCATTTAATCTACAGCATTTCCCATACCTGCAGCATAAGTAAATTTGTAGTTTGCAGTTTAGATAATGCAGCTTTAAAAACAGAATTACATGGACCACACGGCCATGTAACTGGGCAATTTAACTACAAGTGCTCTCTGTTTCTTTGAGATATAATAAATTATAAAGGAAAATTATATATATGTAGTCACTCTGAAGCAATGTAGAGATGAAAAAACAATACCTGGTATAATTTCAGAGTGGAATCAAACAGAAATGTTGTAAATAGGAACAGAAAAAAGTTGTAGCACAGTGTGTAATTTTCTGTTGAAATGAAAGAACATGCAGCCATAGATGATGTAATGAAATAATAGTGTGCAACATTAAAATACCATGCATTGCAATAAAGGAGTTGGCTTCTAGATAGTACATCTATGTTTCCTATAAGGTGTTTTGTACTGCAATTATCTCTCTCACATCAATAACTCTTGCATGGATAGAGTGAAATAAAAGGCATTTTTTAAAATATGGATTTGTAACAATTCCTAGAGAAACAGTAAAAAGTGGATAATTTGGAAATTGCAATAATCTGACAAAGCTTTTAAGAAAAAAAATCTGCATACTACATTGGAAAGCACTTTTAGCAGTATTGTGGCGGCACTACTTCTAGGCACTAGAAATTAGGCTGAAAATAGCTTTTGAAATATAGTAGAGTTGCAGTATCCATATCGGTTTACGTCTTCTTCAGATAATCCAGTGCCCTGCCTCTAAATATGCAGATCAGATAATCACTGTGTTTAAATGTACTCTTAAAACATTTTGCTGAGCAGAGCTCCAGTGTCACTGTAATGTAGCTTGCAGAGATAGTCAGGTAACCAGAACAGAAGGTAAATATTCAGGTCACATAGCTTTTAAGATTTGTACTTACAGGAAAATATTAGTAGTTAAAAAAAAAAATCCTTGTTTAAAAACACTGTTATGTATATTAAGAGGCTTCATTACTGTGTTTTCTAAACAAATAATGAACTTCTTAAACTCCACAAAAGTCGGCAGCACTGTGAACATTAATTCCTGGTTTAGTGCTAGATAGAAGAGCATTTCCAATGTAAACCTGAGGGCTCTTGGTCCTTGACCTTGTAGAGCTGACTAGGGTAGATTGTAGTGAAGGCTCATGTTCATGGCATAACTCCTGATATTATTGGGCAAAACTGTTCAGAGCATCATCCAGCTGCAATGCTCTACCAGATCACCCTATGCAAGCAGGAACTCTCACATCTGCCTTATAACAACCTTTGCAGAAGTTGAGGCAGGAACACAAAGCTGCAGTAAGAACCAGGCAGCAGTTTGTGGTGCACAGCTACAACCACAGCTGGCTCTGCAGCCCATTTCAAAATAGAGCCCTCATTAATCACGATAATTTTATGAGCAGTGTTCTTTCATGTCTCTACTCAACACACAGTACCTGGACTATGGGGGCAGCAGCAGTCTTAAAGATACCCTGCTTAAGAGTGATCAACAGATACTGAAAGCAGTACCGTGTGTCTTTTAATCACATTGTATAATGTACAGCGTTACTTGCATGTGATCTAAAGCAAGTCCTGTTTATATTCCTTGGCAAGGTAAAGGGGCCATGGCTGTATCTTAATGGTAAAAACAGAGAATAAGAAGTAAGCACGAGGTTTCAGTCAGGTGAAATGCCTGACACAGTGTCAATAAAGCAATTTGTTGAGCATTGTAATTCCTAATATCTTAATTCTGTAGGAAGATGCCTACCTTTAAAGTATTTATTTATTCTTGTGATAAGAAAAATAAGTGCCATGCACCTAACTCAGAGACATTAGAAATGTCTTAATTAAAAGGCAAGCACAAAGGACAGCACAGCAACAAACTGGTTTGTTACAAACAAATCTACATGTAGAAAAACCTCTCCAAAATCACAAAGAGCAGCAGAATTAACACTGATTTTTTTCAAAGTACATACAGTTCCATTATATGAACATTTTTTCTCTTCCATGATATTCTCAACATAACATTTCTCGCTTCTACTAGAAAAAATTACAACTGTTACTAGAATTCCTTTAGTTTCCAACATGTGGAAAACCAAACAAATTAAATATTCTACTCATGTTTACTGACTTATTTGTACCAGGGTACTCTCCCTTGATTAAGTTCCACAAATCTTAGATTGAAATTTATGAATAAATAACTGTCCTTGTTATTTGTGCTTCTATGTTTCCCTTTAAAACTAAAAACCTCTGCCTTTTAATTGTGTGGAGTTTTTTTTCTTATTAACAGCTTATTAAAAACATTTCTACTAAGGGCCAGTTCTTGGTCATCACTCACATTAGTTTGTTTCAGTTCTTTTTTCCAAAAGTGCCTGACTGATACATGTTCTCATCTTCATGAAATGATCTCTTTCTAAAACAGGAAGAACTTCGGCGTAAGCAATGTCATATTAGGCTTTAAAAATAAGAGTAAAGTCAGCAAGATAGAGAAAGCAATCTTGCCCTACTCTGCACTGGCTTAAGTGAACCTTTCTGCAACAAAAGTGTTGCAATAGCTGGGGTAGTTCACACAGTTCCAGCTTTGGAGGTATCTACAAAGAACTTAACGAGCAAACGTGTCAGGAATGCTGTAGGGTATAGCTCATCCCTCAGGGAATAGATTAAATTGCTTGTCTAAGTCCCTCCCAGGCCTATTTCTATTATTTGTGATTCTGGTTATACAATAAAAATTTGTACTTAAAATGCAAATATTTTTATTAGATTATCATAATTTTTGCCCTTGTGATCAACTCCTTTATCTATGTAAAACACCACCATATTAGATAGATGCAAAAAAATGCTGTAATGTAAACAGAAAAAAGATCTACATTCTTACAGATTCCTATGTTTCACAAAAGGTTATACCTTTCTTCTCTACATTTTCCTTCAGAGTAAAAGGTGATAAAAGTGATAAAGTCACTTCATTTTTCAATACTATTTGGTATTAGAAATTATCATCTCATGCGTTATCAGTAAGAAGACTTGTCAACAAGTATTCCAGTTTCTGTATTCCAGTTTATATAAAAAGGATTGGAAAGGATCTCCTAGGTTATCAAGACTATGTCCCTGTTATCAGAGTCAGCCTTGCAGTCCATAATTTATCAAACTTCAATTTGTTTGCAAAGTTCTGTCTTAAAATGTGGCTTCCATTATACTGATTGGGCAGCTGTTTCCCTCTCCTCTGATGTTTCAAAATTTCTGAAGTTTTCAAAGTATATTTATTTCAGGCAGTTTGTACTACTACTTCAGTCTTGTGCCAGCACTGATTTTTATGTTAAATATCAACTTTCTGTCCACCAGAGAGGAAGATAGAAATCCTGACCTCTCTTCAGTTTTAGTTTATATTTTTTTTACCTCTTCTTTAGCTGGTCCATTAGCTACATTTCAATTTTTCCTACTAGTTTTCATCTTGGATACATTAACTTTTCTTTTACTTCATGTGTTTCTTTTGACATCCTTATCAGCAAGATCTTACCGTTGGTAAAGACATATACCTCATCAATACGGTATAATCTACTCCTAAAGTATGTGTTGGATCTTATTTTAAACTTTTCTCAATATCTGTGGTTACATTTCTTTCAATATTTACAAGTCTTGCAGACGACTGAGATATGATCAATGAATCCAACTGCTTACATTTTAGTCTTGCAACATCCTAATCACAGGCACATGTTTGCTATTTATGCACTTTCCTTACTGTCTGAAGTCACAGCCTCTTATTCAAATTCTTTACTTCTGGATTCCATTTCATGTACTAGTTCTTCAAATATAGTGATTATTGTAATGTGTTATATCTGCCCCACACTTCAAATTAGCATGTCCAGGTCTTTCAACCTTGCTGCTATCTCAGGTGTTCTCATTTTCATTTCTCAATGTTGAAGACCCTTCTTCCTAAATTGTCTATTTCTCAGAAGCTTAGAGGCAGTACAATTTTTTACCACTACTTTTACTCCCTTTCCTTGTTTCCATGCTCTGTCTTTTCTTTAACTGTTTGTTATTGGCACTTGTTTAAACCAGCAGACACCAGCCAATATTCACACCAGCTACACTTTGTGTATGAATGGTAAATCTCAATCCCCTTCACAGTCCAGTGTCAGCTGATGGTGGGGGAGAGAGAAATCTGCCACTGTGATGCAAATTAGCCTGCCTTCAGATAGAGAAGCAAGCAAAGAGTCTTATAAAATTTCTTCTTCAGCAACAATTTGCTGATAAAACCTGAATCCAACAGAACTTAAAGAGAAGCTTTATGGCAGTGGACTATATGACTTTTCTAACCACTTCAAACTCCCCAACCTCTGCAGCTTGCATGTCTGTAAAGGAGCAGTAACACCCTAGCAGAGTTTATGTAACTGCTACTCAATATTGCATTAAGCTTCCTCCATCTGACATGTAAAACTTCCACCTGCTCAGTGACCCAAGTCCTGAGTTGAACTAATGACTTTTGATACTACCGGGCTATATTTGCTCCCAGCAGGCTGATAACAAAGTGTACAGAGGATCGCCTGATCCAATTTATGCTATAGTCTGAGACAATAATGATTTTACACTGGCTGTTACTACCTGGCAGCAGAAGCTTTTTGCTATCTAGAGAAGAAGGAAACTGCAAGTGCAGTGAGAAATCCATGTGCTGTGGTGCTTTAAAATGTCAGAGAGCCAATACTGTATTATTAGCTATAATTTTAAGCTTTGACAATGCTGTCAACAAGCCTTGGTATTTTGTCATTGCTGTACTATTTGAAAAAATCTGTTTCTCTCCATTGGCTTCTTCTTTCATCTCTGTGGTTGGCAGCCTTGCTATTTGTTTTTCTCTCTAATGGAAATTTTAGAACTACTGGCAGAAAGTATCATGATAAAAAACAAACAATTTTCCCTCCTTAAATACATCTTTTTCTCTGCTTAAAAATTAAGATTTTACAATGTAAATGAACACTGCTTCCTCCCCCTCCCAATTTGTTCCAAAGGCAACAGAAGCTTCTAAAATCTGTTTCTCCCTAGACTTACCACTGATATAATTCTGAGTTACTGTGAAAAGTTTGTGTCTGTACACTCCCTTGTTTTTTGCACAGAGATGTCTTCACAAATCTCCTGTTATCAGGCAATGCTGAGAATAGAGCAACTGTGGAGTCTCTAAATGCCAGCAAAAATGATTGAGTTTGCAGTGAGAAAGTACAGGAATAAATAAAACATTGCAGCATGCTTTGAAGAGTCAATCTGGCACTGCATTCGAGCATTTTCTATGCCTGATCCACACAAAATAAGAATAAAATAGGACAGCAAGTACAAAATAAGCATGAGTATTCCACTAGAGCAAAATAAAGCAGCTCATAGGCTTTCTGTTTAAGCAATTGTAATGCCCTGATTACCAGGGAGGCTTCCAAGCTTCTAAATCTGGCAAATTTTTTTACTACTGTTATGCTTATTTACAGGTCTCTAATCTCCCCCGCCCATCCCTTAATACATGTCCCGTTCCTGCCACTGTATGCAGAATCAGTTTTCTGGATGTTTCCTCAAAACATATGATACAGCTCACCTTGCCACCTGTAGATTGCTCAATCTGCTCCAAAAAAACTTGTATCTAAAGAGAAATGAAGAGTGAAAGAGCTCCATTCACCTTGCCAGAAGCTTAGCACTGCAAGTCCATACCAGCAGATCCACAGACTAGAAGACCCTTGAGAAAAGTAGACCTGGCACTGCTGTGCTGAATTCAGGGAATCCATGTGAAACCAAGCCTCTCAGATGACCAGGGATACCTACCTGGTGAATTCAGGTTTGCGTTATCAGGAAGCAGCAGTGGAGAAGCTCAGCTGCACCAGTGGTAGCCATACTGAGCAGGTGACAGCAGAACTAGAAAACTAGAAATGCCCAAGCCTCCTCAGGTGCTAAAAAGCAAGGTGTGTTTTGTGTATGGCTCATTAAATTCCACTTCAGTAATGTGGAATTAAACTTTTCTTTTTGTATGTGGCACTGTACCAAAGGAGCAGCTTTTTTTTCTTGGTCTGGGAACTGCAGAAGACAGATGAGGTAGAATGTGGCAGCATCACCCTGGTTTCTCCTGCCTCCCAGATAGTTTACTGGTGTGAACTCAGCAGGAATTTTAGCCACAGGTGGTGCCCCAAGTGCAGTGGTCCAGTCCCCAGAGGATACCCTAAACTCAGCTCTTCCAAAGAGCAGCTGGATACTTCATCCTGATCCACAAGCAAATGAATAACAAAAAGAATAAGCATAAACCTTGAAGGTGGCTTTAAGCCCATCCTTGGGACTTTGACTGGGGTATGAAAATTTCCAAGAAAATGCAGAAGACAGAAGTTCAGGAAAAAATGAGAAGGCATCATGCAGATAATGACACAAAGTCACATGCCTGAGTGCTGGATTTCATTGTCAGGGCTCCAATTCAGATTGCAAGTTTGGTGATGCTTTAGGTAACCACACGATCTGCTATTCCCAAAGTTCTTCTGCCCCCATTCTCAGGAAGCTTATGAACAACAGGCAGATAGGATTAAAACAAGTAGTGTGTATTGAAATGCCAACTTAATCTATTGATATTAGCAAGGATGTCATAAGGAAAGATTTTATCTTGTCAGAAGGAGAGTTTTGTGCCCAGGTTACTTCTAAACTGTAGCATATATCTATGTCCCCTACAGAATGATGTGTTTGTAACCAAAGGCCAGAACGGGTATTTAAGAGAGAAAAACATAAACATATAAAAGGGAAAGAAAAGGACTGTGGAATAAGAAAGATAGCTTGCTTTCCATTTCTAGAGGCACAATGAAACCAAGTGCTTTGCATGAGCTACCTTGCCAATAGCTTAAAAAGATTAGGAGCTGGGCATTCTTTTTGTGCACGCGACCTTTTCAGCAGCATGGCAAATAAATAAAGAGAATAGGCCAAGCCCAGAGGTGGATTTATATTTTAACACAGTTTACATTCAAGTTCCTAGGAGAAGAGTTGGAACAATGTGATGTAAGCTTGGATCTTCTAATTAAGATCAAACTGCATAGTATTTTTAGACTTTAAACCTGCTAACCCAAAATGTAGTTTGAGTTTTCTTTCCTTTGGATCTCTTGTGAATTATTAGCACTTAACATTCTATAAACTGGGTCTGGCATAGACTTCCGCAGACATAAACCCAGAGTTAAAGTGGGGCTGTTGGGCTGGATTTTCTCTCTTTTCAGTAAACACAGATTTATAATGTGCCAAAAATTCTACAGATCCCTTCAGTCCAAAGTCAAGGGGGAGGCTTTCAAAACATTCTAGGCTTTTTTATTTGAACCACCTCATAGCTTTTTGTGTAGGCATTCCTTCCCAGCAAATAGCACAAGAGCTAGCATGCTGAACAAATAAATACAAAAAGGTTACTGAGTGTATAACACTTTCCCCCGCAAGCAGCCTCCCTCTACCTTGCATGCACACACTGCAGGTTTGAATTGCAAGCGTAATTTAATTCCTACAAAACAAAACAAACAAGACCTGCAAGGATTCAGAAAAAAAAAATATTATTGAGTCATGGCAACTTGTTTCATGTGTGAGCTTACTGAAGATATGAAAGCTCCAGAAATAATTTCTGCTTGTTGAAACATTCATTTAGACCTCACCTTAACATTCATGAGGAGCTCCTCTGCATCTTGACCCCTCCACAAGGAAAGATTAAAAGGTTACTCATGGAAACACCAAGTTCATCTTCCTGTGAGATTTTCTGACTTCCATTAAGTTTCTAATAAATGTACCTAGCCTTAGTGGCATTTTGTTCAGTGCTCTGGTTTTATACCTGAGGCAAACTTGACTTAATAAGACAAATCTGTGCAGTAAGGTAAGGTTTTTTCCCTAATCTTAAATATGTAAGGCAGACTTCGTCTCTTTAAAAGTGAAAAAACCCAACAGTTCTCACAAAAAAGTTGTTTTGGGCTTGCTTTTTGCTAGCATACATCATGCTTCACTTAGTGTTACAAAGCCACTCCTCTCAGTCTCAAAATCCAAGCTCACTTTTTCATAATTCGCCATCTCTGAAGAAGGTAAACACATCCAAGGAATTAAAACTACGTGCCAGTTACCCTAAGTGGACTGGTTCACTGTAGTGGAAAGAAAAGCCTTTATGCCATAAAAGTGATATATTTTTGGGCTCCTAAGGACTACACCAGCAGTCTTCAGGTTAAAAAAAGAGAGAAATAGAAGCATATTTACTACAGTGTTTCACAACATCATATCAATACACAAAGTTCACAGCCAGTCCAAGCCCGATGATAAAGTGGTGTTCTGTAGCACGCTGCGCATTTTCATGCGGCAAAAGCCGCTTCCTTGTGTGCATGCCCACAGCCCTGTTCCAGCTTGCATAGGAAGAGAGGTGAATGGGTTAAACCTCTATTTCCTCTGCTTCTTGACAAGGCCATATGAAGGCTGAAGATCTTAATGTAGTTTTTCAAAGGTTTTATGTCAGATCTTGGCTTGCGTTTTTTACAATGTTCACAAATAGAGTTCAATCTTTGGAAAAGATATTTTTATAGCGCTTAAAACATACATGGTTAGAAGAATGTGATCTAGATTTGAAGGTTTCATGGGGAACTGTTAAAAGGAGACTCTTCTTGCCTTTTCTTGCCTCTAGACAAGTGGCTTTAGGGACTCACTGGACGTGAAGAGGTGTCAAAGATCGTTTACTACCTGAAGCACATTCACCACCTCCTCTTTCTCCAAGAGACCATTCTCTCCTCATATCTGCTTGTTTGGATGGTGGACATCATTGACAGGGCAGGCGTGACTGACAGAGGAAATTCTCCACTGCAGCATTGACACAATGTGATAGACTCAGTGACTGCCTTGGAGAGAGTGGCTGTATGCACAGGAAATTTTTAGTGTTTAGGGCTTGTTGTCACATTTTCCCATGACACCAGAACTGAAAGAAGACATAGTTATTAAGAACCTTTTTAAGTTGGCCTTATGATCTGGGACTTGAAAAGAATTGGTAATATGTCAGATAATACCGATATGTAAATAAATCCTACACTTTTAATAATTTCTGTATTCATACCTATACAGTGGATTTTCAGAATAAGGACTGGTAGTGACCTATCCCAGCGCAGCACAGGCACTTAGAAAAAATGGTATTGTTGCTTAAGGGATAAGGATATATCTTAAGGATGTAAGAACTAACCCATTTTTTGCCTGTCAGTAAGTGTAAATACTGCCACTAGTATCTTGGGACAGATTTCTCATGTCCTTTGCCATGTTAGTGTTGTTTAATGATTTCTTGCACTAGTCTCCCTACATTAGTTTTTGGTTTCATTTGTTTTTTCACCTTGTATATTTCCCAAGGCTCAAGCTGCTATTCTTCCTTTAAATAACAAAAATTCTAATTTTATTTTCATTTCCCATTCTCTCTCTATTTGTCTTCTGTTCTCAACTTCATTTCTTCCCACTGTGTTTTCTACTTCCCATTTCTCTGTCTTAGTTCCTGGCCTTTGTTTCCATCTCCTCCCAGTCTTGGTTTCTTTTCCTTCTCTCGCCCCTTGCTTTCACAGTCTCTCTTCTTGACTTTAGCTCTATCCTGTGTCATTTCAACTAGCCTGCTAAACTCTCTGAGGGTACAGATATATATATGCACACACACTTTCTTGCCTAACTAATTGCCATGGGCTATCTTGGGGTTCCCCCCATTCTCCATAACTATTTCAACTGAACAGTCTCTTTGGGACTCATAAATGTGCTAAGGAGGCTGGTTCTTATAGTACCCATAATAACAAAACTCCTTCAACTTTTCCCCTTCCACAGACTGCAGTTTTTGCCTGTCAGAGCTGTCTTTCAACCCATAAGTGTGCAGATAACCTGTTCCCTGCTCTGCTGTACTGTGCTGGTAGGTCTCTCCTCTAGTGGTACCTGTACATGATAACCACATTCAAAGGAACGTGTGAGAAACACATACTTTCTCCCCAGTGGAGATTTTTCTGGAGTTTCCAATCCATGCAAACTAAGCAGTAGCTATGAAATAGTCTGGCCTATAGTTTACGTCAGTTCTCATTGTCTCTCTGGAAAGGTCCAAGTCATCTATTTGGGTTTGTCCACTTGCTGCTTCTCCATGTCTTCAAGCCCCAGACTCTCTGGAAAGGCTGTATTTTGCCTGGCTGCAGTGGGAGCACCCTTACTGTTCTGATTGGAAGTGCCCATTGCTGTCTTGCCCCCATGTTCATCTCAGCTATTCAGAAATGAAGGCCACCCCAAGAAGAATTGGTAGGCCCAAAACAGTCCTTTGAGCTCAGTGTAAATACAGCCTGGTGGGAGAGAGAGCTGGACCTAGTCCTTAATCAGGCAGCGAGCACAGTAGTGTGGCTAAGTATAGAAGCCACTTAGTTTACAGTACAGTGACCCAATAATTATGCAAGATAATACTGTATGCACTTAGCTCACCTGTACCATTCAGAGCACTTGCCAATAATACACAAGCATATTTCATTATCTCTTTCCCCAGCTCAGGGCACTCTATAAACAGTTTGCTTTCTCCCAGGATTGCTGGAGCTATGGCACAGAGCAGTGTCTAGGTATATTTAACCCCGCGGATCATTCCAACATGCTTCTTTAAAAGAAGATCATATTGTTTTTCCTGCTTTCCATTTTTGTAAGCCTAGGCTTTGGCCAGAGGGTACTCTACATATCTGGCTGTAAATAGATTGCTTGGAGCCAAGCAATGCGGTGCCTTGACTAATTTCAGCATTCACTTAAGCTAAATTATTTATGATACTCTCCGCACAGGCTTTTCTCTGTTGTTGTTGTTTTAATGTCGTAATCTCAGCCAGAATAAAGGGATAATTTGCATGAGTTTTCAGCTACTGCAGTAGCTAGCACATGGCTCTGAAAACTGAAGCCAACTACAATATATTCAAAGTTTGAACTGAGTGGCCAGAAAAGGGAAATCTTGACATGCCACTAAATCATCTCCCTAATGGTGAGAAAGCTTAACATTTTTACTTAAGCAGCTGAAACAACATCAGACACATTTTCCAATGATACAGTTATTCACTTGTATCAAGAGCTCATCACCTTTGCTGCAAGAACGTAAATCAGGAGGATGTTAAGCTGTGAATGGTCTATTTTCACCTCTATGCTGATATTATGAGTCCAAGTTCATCGCCAGCAGAGCATGTCTCCGTTGTCATGAGAATGTAAAACACCGCACAGGCAGAGGGAAGAAATACAACTGGGTTTTTAAGGAGTCTCCTAGTTTCCAGCAGGCACTAGGCATAAGAGATAAGAAAGAAAATAAAAGTTAGAAGGGAGTGCAGAGCAGGGAGGTACCTCCTTCTCCACCTTGGTGGCTTGCCAAAGAAAACAACAGAAGTGGGGATTAGAGTTTGCAAGGTTGCACATTAGAGGAGGGCTACCTATTCCCTGCTTTTTCTCCTCTGAAAAGCTGCCATGTGAGAAGAAACATTCCTTTTATTATTTATGGGGACAGCCACTCTTGTTTATTATGCTCATGTTACTATGCTACATGCCAAGTACCGGCCCTCTTTTTCACAGAGAGGTTTTTCTTTGTACAGAGGGGAAAAAAAAAAAAAAAAAAACGAAACACCCCCTGCCCCCTGTTTGTAGGGTTGGTGAGGAAATTAAAGTCAGGGTAGTTAAAGGAGGTCTTTCTACAGAGTTGTGATTTTGCTTAGAAAGGTGGCAGGAGCAGAGCATTGCAGTGGCCTGACACCATCGTGCACTGAGGGATTAGCAGGAGATCTCCTCTGAGAGAATACCCGTTTGCCCCAGCACTGCTCAGGCAATCACTTCCCTTAACAGCCCAAGGAGTGGAGAACTCACAGCAGAACAAAGATTAAACAACCTATAATCTGAACATCAGTATTTGTACAGCTTGTAGGAGATGGATATTTTTCCCCCCCTCCGGGTTTGGAACAACGTTGATAGGAAAGAAAAACAAGTTTATTCCTCAACCCCTTTATATTTTTTTCAAGGCAGCTGAAGGACAGCTGACCTATTTTCCGAGTTCAGCAACACAGGAGGCTCCCCAGCACCTGATCACTTCTTTGTGCCTGTCCCCTGAAGCATGTTTAATACTGAAAGGCCTGGCCCTGGTCAGTGATTGCAAAGGAGGAAACCCTCGGCTGCACTTGGACTGCAGCCTTTGTACAAGGATTTGAAACAATCCACTGAATGCAAAGCAAATCCCAATGCAAAGGGAAGGGAAACCAGGCAACAGTACTTTCTGTGGTAGATGGCAGTGAATTTATTGCCTGGCAGTTCACAAACTGCTGGGAGAAATTGCTAGTTCAATTCTCCCATGTTTAATGTGATTACTGGTACTGGTTCATAAGCTTAGTTTCATTCCTTTGAATTCCCTCCACTCACAAAAACAAAACAATCAAACGGAAAAAAGTGCAATAAAATCTCTTCCAAAATACAGAATATAAAATGTATTTTTCAAACCAGAAAACTTCACTCATTCTGTCTTCAGGGTTTTGTTTTCTTATTTTTAACCAAATTCTGAAAAGAATTGAAAAAAGCTTATTCTGAAGAACAAATATGGCATGTTGTAAGAACGGAAGAGAACTCCTCCTTTCCTGATGGAGTTTTTAAAGATGACACTGACTGATGCTCCTTGAGTTTAGAATCTAGGAATTAAATATTTGGATATGGGAGACAGCAGCAAGATAATAGATTTGCAGTAGCCATATAAAAACATGACTTGGTTGGGTGGTGACAGAGTACAGCTCACCCCAGCTAGAAGACTGTGCTGAGAATGAAGCTCCAGACTTCAGCAGCACAGTTCCCACACAGAAGCTTGGTTCTGCCAAGAAGAGATAAGAGAGCAAACACATTAAAAGAACAGAAAGACTACTATCTCACACATCCCTTTTCAGATTTTAGCCTTAAAATACAGGATACAACCACTTAGTTCTGTTTCAGAAACTGCTTACTGCTTCACAATGGCCTTACAATGAGATGCTGAGCAAAGATTTTCCTGTTTATCAGCAACATAAATACCATGTGACAACAGCACTACTTCAGGTGGAGCCTTTTCCTTTACTGGGCATGATCTGAGTCACAGGACAGTCCCCAAGAGCCAAAAGAAACATACCATAAAGAAATCTATTCCAACAAATTGCATTTTCCGTGCTATGAGGCCACTATATATAGTTTGTTTGTAAACAAACTGTAGGTTTTACATACCGATTTACTCTTGCTTCCAATAAGTTGCTGAGCTTACTTGGATTTCATCCTTAATATCATATTAATAGTTTTTGCAAACAATGTATTTAATACCTTCTCGAGGGAGGTTATTGAATCAAAAAGAATGATAACTTTCCATGCTCTTTCAGACTTGCCATGGTGAATTTTGCAGATATGGATTCTCTCTCGGAAAGAATATGGACATTTTATTTTTTTGTTCTTCTCATAAAGAAGCAGAAATCTTTCCTTTGTTATAAACAAAACATCTGATATATGTCAATGCAATACTGCTCTCCTAGTCCCTGTACTGCCCTCCAAACCCATTGCAGAATGAGGTTTTACTTGCTGATTTTATTACCTGTTAAATATATGTTTTCTGTCACTGAGACTGTCCATTTGGACTTAATTTACATCTCACTCTGCAACTGCTGCATTATTTAAACATTTATAATTCTGTTTGCCAATGATAGTTCCATTTCTAATTTGTTAATTAACATTTATAGCATATCTGGTTATATTTTACTTATTGTTTGCTTAATTTACATTGAATAAACCATAAACAGTTTAGCTCATTACAGGATTAATGTTATGGCACTGTTGACATAAAGCTACAGTTAATAATTCACTTCATTCCCTTTAGTTTCGTCCCCATGGCAGGCATGAAGTTATTCCCCTGCTGTTGGTATCCCTGACTGCACAGCCCTACCCAAGGCAGACATTATCCAGCAGGTTTAAAGAGGAATTCTGTTCCAGAGATCTTTTTTGCATCATCATCATCACATTCTTTCATCCCCTCTCTGTTCTTACCTAATGAACATCACACCGAGTCCGTTAGCTTCAAGGGAATTACTTTTATTTATACCAGGAGATGTCTGGGCTTAGCGAGCTCTACCCTTCTGCTGCATCCCAACATCCATGTCTCACTCCAGTGCCCCAGTAGCCTTAGTTTCTTTACTCCTTCATTTTCTCCTACTTCAGACTTACTTCTGGCTTTCTGCACTTGTTGTACCAGCTGGGCCCTCACAGTCCTGCCCAGCACTTCTTTTACTGCATACCCATTGATCCCCTGTGTTATTCAGTCCTGGTATTTCCACCTACATTCCTTCTACTCAACAACTTTATAACATTTGTAGTTACTGTATTCTAATAGAGGCTGTCTGCAGTCTCTTAAAACCTTCTTCCCAACCTCTGTGTATTTATAAAAATTCCAGATTTCATTTCTGCTATACTGTTTGAGATTATCTTCCCTCCAAGTAACTAGACTGTCTCACAGTGAAGAAGTGAGTAGGTGAGGAAATCTCTTTACAGTCTTAGTGGACCTGATATCTTCCCTCCTTCCAGTAAATTTCATCAATTCTCTCTCAATCCCTCCACACTCTCAAAATAGTACAAAACCACACACTTCTCTCCTTCTCAAAGTCCTCCCAAACTTTATCCACTGGTATAACTGGTTATCTAACTTCTCTTTTTTGTTTGTTTGTTTAAGCTTCAAACCTGCATAAATTCTTACCTTCACAAATCCTCTCCCTTATCAAGGGCCTATGCTGGTGACTCCTACTGAAGCCCTCATTGGGGAAAATGTATACCCAGGCTCCCAGAACAGTGCCTGGACCTTGCCCTTCCTGCCCAGGTCTCTCCTGTTCCTGGAGAGAGGGTGATACACTGTGGGGTAGCTATCAAACTCAGCACCTGCTGATGCCAGGCTCCAAATTGCATGCCCAGTTGGGCTGCTGAGGCACTGCTCACACTCCCCAGACCCACAGTCTGAGGGTACAGAACAGACCTTCTCCAGAATCCGGTCACTGGCCATTTCTGCAGGATGAATATAACCCTTTATTTTGTCTAGAAATGCCTCTTCCTATTGTAAGAAGGATGGCTAAAACAGTGTCCACAACATGCAGACCTGAGTCTTTGCCAGCAGTTTTTCAAAACCCTCCCTCGTTGTGTTTGCTTGTAAACGTACCCCAAAGCCTGGATGGGATTTTATTGTATTGCACTTCCTGGCTCCAGGTTGGCTGACTGTGTGCTGGGATTCTTGGGGGAAGAAATGGTATCAGCTCGTCTGTTTGTAAATTGTGCTGCAACATGTACTTATGATCGTCATGGGGAAGATCTTGGCACCACTACAGTACTAATAAATGGTCAGTAATAATAAAAATAAAGGAATAAACTATAAACAAATAGCAGCAGCAGGAGCTGGCAAGAGTCAAGAGAGTTGAATGTTTTCTTTTCTTTGAGTTTTTATTAAAGTTAGTAAAAAATTTGTATATGAGGAATCTTTTCCAGCAGAAAATGCCTCTTTTTTTTCTTTCCTCAGAGTGAAAACTCTGCAAACTGAAACATGAATGCTCCTACACCACCATATTCAAACTTAGTTGATTCACAGGTATGTTCACTTACTGAAAAACTATTTCAGGCAAATGCAAGCATTTTAAAGGGTTATCTTTAAAATCCTCTTAAGTAAACTTTATTTCTTATTTTATTATTCCAGGACTAATAAAAGTGTGTTATCTTCCTAGCTCCTTCACCACACACCCCTTTTAAAGCTGTGCTACTTCCCTAATACTTGTTTGCAGCACCTGTTTTCTGCGCAGCTACAGTGAAATGCCAAGTTTCACCCCTCAGCTGCACTTCTTGGCTCACATCTAGTTTTTGGCCCTTGTAGAGGGCAAGGCAGCTGTGATGAAAGTAGGATCACATAAGCCTCTGCTTAAAAATCTGGGAGACAAATGAAAATTGTCTGAAAAATTAATTTCAAAACCCACCTCCTCTTGGTTACGCATCATGAAATTACTAATAAAATGTAACAAAAACTTCATCCTAAACACAGTGACTATGGATACCTGAGATGAGCTGGGCAACCCCCAGAGCTGGAGGTGTCTGGGTAACCCACAGGGCATAGTGTTAGTGTCTGAGGGCTGGGATCCTCAGGTTCTGAGTTTTGGGGAAATCCCTCGTGCAGGTACAGACCAGCTCCTCCTTAGCAGTCAGAAAACAGCAACGGTCTTTTGCCTGGATAAAGCAGTTTGCCACATATTCTAAACTTATATCAACAAGGGCTTTTGTAAGGCTGTACCCTTATTTTTGAATAGTTAAAGCATAAGCCTAAAGGATAGGATCTAATTATCAAAATTATTATGTGAAGATACATGGCTTAGTTTCTTGTAACCATTTAAAAGACTTTTTAAAAGTAACTTGAGTAATTTAACAGAGCATCTGGTTATTTCAAAGACTTTGAACATAAAAAGTTACCGCTGGAAGAACGGCTAATTTTCAGCCACAATTTTGTTACGTGGGTCCTGGAGGAGACCCAGGCAAAAAGTGGCAGCACAGCATGAATGCAGCCACCCCATTCCAGGGCAGACAAACTCCAAGCAGTGTGAATTTGAGCTGGTGTTTATCACTTGGCTCTGGAATTATAATCTCAAGTTAAGGTTATTACACTATTTGTACGTAACAAGACGATACTTCAGGAAAGACTCTTAAAGCAATTTATGAACATTGAGCTTCCAGGGAGCCCAGCAAAATTCCTCTTAAGAGTTTTGGAGATAATGAAGCGAGGTGCTGTAAGTTTAAATTATTCATTCATCATCACACAAGTTATTTAGCAGCAGAAGCCCAAAACCCAGAACCCTTTTTGATGCTTGGTAAGCCTGTAATAAATGTTATGAGATGACAGAGGGTTCCTGAGGCAGGGGCCAGGAGCTGATAAGGCAAGAGTTGCATTCCAGCCACCTATCTCATGTTTACTTCAATCTGACCACTGGGCAGCATTCTTTCTAGTGGAAGGAACAAAGTGCAAATCTTCTTCTTTTCTTCATTCTTAAAGGCCAGGCTCCATTCCTGGGCAGAGCACGAAGGTTTACCTTATCAGGAGAAATTCCCATGTGGCACAGCCTGACAAACAGCTCAGCCATATGCAATGTGCAGTCATGTGCTGCAGTGAGAGGAAGAGCTGGTGGAAGGTGCACTACTCTGCAAAATCTTAGGGACAGATAATACTGTAATGACAACACAATTCTGAATAAGTCTGGGAGCTTTAATGAGTTGTAACAGAGCTCTCCAGTTGGGATAATGAGGTGACAGGGATTGCATGGTCTTCATAGTTCAGAGCATTCCCCAGTGCCTCAGCCTGTGCCAGGCAAACAATGCAAGTTTTAAACCCAGTAGAAAGTGTTTTCTGTGTCAAAGTCACTGGCCAGAGTTTCCCATTCTGTTTTTTGAATGCAGGAAGGGATGGTAGCTCCTACTGATAGCAGAAATAAGTCTAGGCCATATGAGAAATTGTTTTTCTCAGAGGAAATCTTAGCAAAAGCATTGGCACCCTGGAAAAGTCTGAGGCAAAGGCCATACTGCTGCTCATGTGTTCAGCTAGACAGTGCCAGCCCTTCATAGTCCAGGAGGTGCCAAGTGTCTCAGGACATCAGTTGGAGAACATGAAGGCTCCCACCAGCCCAGAGTCCTGGGATGCACTCGGTGTGCAGTGGATGCAGCTGGTTTGGTTGAGCTCACCCTAACCATAATCTACAAGAGCTTCCACTCACCTGGAAGGAAATTCTCCTACCTAAAGTTCTGTTCCAGCTCCTTTTCAGTACCAGCACTGGAAAAGCCCCTGCCTGCATCACACCATGCTGCAGAGTCACTTACATCTGCCCATCCTCTATCTAAATAAGTCCCCATACCAGCTACTGTGTCCCAGCCAGAAAAGAATGATGTTTTGCTTTAATGAATGTAGTAAGTTTTTACTACTCTTTGTGGATTTTTGTCAGTTTATCTCTGTGAGAGGGGAGACCTAAGTTTTCATCTGTATTTGAGATTGCAAAGATTGGACACTATTTCAGCAGAAGTCCACAGGCTCATACAACTGATAAATAATTAGGCACTTTGGAAAGTGCAAATAACAGAAATTTCCTTTTCAGATCATAGAGTGGTATCTGTCAGGCAGATAGGGGCTTTTCCAAATGTAGAGCATTTTGTCTGTGGGATGCTCTAAAAACAGTGACAACTGTGTATTCCTAGTACCCTTTGAAAAAGTCTACAATATCATCTGTTAAAAAGCATCTGGAAAATCCACCTTAAAAAAACCACACCAATGAAATGGCCTGCCAAGTTGCAGCTTCTCGATCCTTCCGTTATAAAGAAATTTGCTTATGGTGCAATTTACATAGGCTCCATATTCCAGCAAAAATACATCAAGTGGTATCAGGTTACTAGAATTAGTCCTAAAGCAACTGTTTCCTAGAAGGGGAGGATAAAAAAAAAATGTAGCGGCAGCTTGCTTCACACTCAGTAAGTCGTTGTGACACAGATCTCTCAGCAAAACAGCAGGAACACAAGAAATGAGGGTGGCTTGTTTGGTTGGTTTGTTTTGTTTTGTTCATTTTCTTATGGGAGCGTAATATGGTAACTAGAAGCAGAGGAAACATCCACTTTTCAAAACTGAACTGTTATCAGTTTTTCAGCAAGGACAATGTCTCCTGCCAGCAGTCTATCTGCCACAACAAAACAAAGACAATAGTAATACCCCTCCCTCTTCTTTGAGAAATTTATTGGAAAAGAACCTTGTTGTATCTAAATCTTCAGATGCTACAAACTCCCTTATTTGAGAGCTTTGATGACCAAAATGTTTTGACCCTCCATTTGGGGTCAAAGAATCTTCCTGAAAGAAGATCTAATACTACAACCTCTCACTCACTATGGATAAACTTGTTTTTGAAATGGTGAGTTTCTGCTGGAAGATAGAACACATGATTTGACATAAAAGTAAAGAAAAGATTTACACCTTTTGCTGAATTGCTTAGGTTTTACTGTAAGGGAAGCAAATATTAGCAGAAGCCAATGCAGCTGTTACAGAGGGTTGGTGCTTTTTGTTTTTTAAGAAGCTGCATGGATGCATGAAACAAAACTAAACCACATGTTCAATTAGTGGGAGTTAAAATAGTTTCACTAGAATCCACAATCATATATTCATCAGCTGAAAACACCAATTTTCATACAGGGAATTTTTCCTTACTTCCCCCACTTTTCTGGAGCAGAAACAGCAAGCTCAGAAGCAAGCTCAGATGAAAACTTGAGCCCAGACAGATCCTTTTTTCAGAGATTAACCTGAGTACTAGAAGAGCACTGTTACACAAAGTGGAAGTGACCTACTTAATGACTATGACTCATTTCTCTCTTTCTTTAGGCTGGTAGCTGCCATGCCCCTGTTCCCCTCATCCTCAGAGGAAGAGATCTTGTTTTGCTGAGCATATGCATATAGCTTTAAATATGAAACATTGCAAAATGTGCTCTGGAGACATGGGTGAGCCTGAGGTATCTGGGGCTTCATAAAACTTCAGCTTCACAGGAGTCTCGTTTTGGCAGGCAGTAATTCTGCACAGATGCGTATTATGTTGTCTTACAGGGTAAATCCAGGCAGGCATGTGCTTGTTTAGAACATTTAAAAACATTAGATCTGCAGAAGATAGTGGCCTGTCTACTTCCTCAGCTGATGTGGTCACCTGCTCCCATTATTTGACTTCTTAAGCAGCAAGAACAAGGTGATCTTGAAGAGGTGACACCTATGTGAGGTATTTCATTTACATACTGGCAACAGCAGTTGAACTTTTAGAGCTGATGCTGCATTATGAATTAGGATAAATGGGAGTAGGAGCATGACATTGATCAGAAAACACGAACAAGGCTGCAGTCTGCTTGTGCTATGCAAACTTGCCCATGACTTTTATTCCTGTAGCCTCAAGATCCTAAACATGTCTTTTAGCTTCAGGATTCTTCACAGTAATCCTCTCATGAATAGTCACTATGCATGCAGGGGAAGAGATTAAAAACCAAATGGTTGACTCACACCAATCTAGGGCCTGGCACACTGCAAACTCATTAAGGAATAGCTCTCTGAGCTTCCCACACAAAAACTTTCCATGTGTGATTCTGCCCTTTCTGGACTCCCAGCCTGCCACTGCAACTTGCAGCTGGGTACCCTGGTCTTCCCTCACATCCAGACCTTCCACTCCCCTGTATAAACTCTCAGGAACGCACCATGTCCCTGGCCTGACCTGGTCTCTGTCTTGCCACCACAACCACTGGTGTGGAATCTTCTTTTTTGTTGAGTTGTACAGCCACAGACCTGTTATTGCTGGCAGACCCAGAGATGGGCCTGGGTTCTGCTTTGCACAGCTGTCTGTGGCTCAGAGTGGAATGACTAAAATCTCTGCACCATTTTCTATGCACACAGTCCTTTCAAAAGCAAAAGGAAAAGAAAGGTTTTTGTATACTTCTCTCTTTTGTCCATCAGGAGCCATTGCTTTAAATAGGTACTGAGAGACTTTTTAGTACTTTCCAGACTAAAAATAGCTAAAAGCCATGACTGGGGGCTAGAACAACCTTTCAACAACCAGTGGCACTACATGGCACTAAACTGAATGAACTAAGAATTTGAAAAGCATCTGTATGTCTCTTGAAGTTTTTCAATAAAAAGAAAAAGTGAGCGAAGTTACTTTTTTATGGTAACGTATATTTACCAGCTAATTTCCTACATGCAATTTACCTTTCTAGAAGAATCTATGTATGATAGAGTTTGAAATGTCTTATAGTATTTACAATATTGCTACAAAATATCATATCATATGGTAAAATCATCTCTCCTTTTCAGTTTCTCTTTCTGCCAGTGGTTGGTGCTTCTTTATCTCATCTCCAGCAGCCCTTTCTGAAGAACTTCATTATTCTGTTCTCTGACAACCACAGCAATTTCCTCTTTGGGTCAATTCTTCCTATCATGTGCTGTGCAACTTTTAAGGTTTTAAACATCAAAGCTGAATAAAAACAAAACAAAAAGGAAACTAACCCTAAAAACACAGCCAGTGACTTCTCTTTACATGGTGCTCTTTCACCATGTATGTCCAGTGCCAAGCTGGTCTTAAACTTCTTTTGATGGTTTATATCATTCACCCTCTGCCAGATAACTCCCCTCTTATCAGCCTCTTTCATTCTTCAGGCGAGGTTTTTGATATATCATATAATATAAGAATCTAATTAAAAAGCAATCAAATTAAAATCCTTAATCACTGAGTAAAGTGTGTAAGAGCCTATGCTGAAGGTGTGAGAATTCAGAGACTGGGAAACTGCTAATAAAAACAGATACAAAACCAAGCATCAGTGATGGGCTTACTGATATTTTCAAAGTGATAGTTTCTAAGATCTTCTCAGAGGAGATTTTGTTGCAATACAGAAAACTCCTGAGCTGCTAAACTGAAAGAAAGCCTGAAAAAAAAAGGGCCTTTTCTGCCAGGACATAGTGAGCAAGAAGGAATTGGGTTTCCAAAAGCTTTCATTTCTGTTTTGTCTCATTCTAAGTTTTATCTGTTTTTAAAGCTATGGGATCTAGTTTCTGTTAAAATAAAACTTGAGTCTGCATTTAAAATTTCTTTTACAGTTTTGAGAACACTCAACTTAAGAAAAAGGTTTACTCAGATCTACCTCAACATTCTAGCCAGCCTGGAGTCCTATTACACCACCTTAGGTTGTGAAGAACATATTTTCAGTTGAGAGTAACAAGAACTAAGCATTTCTAAATGCCACACTTTGTCAAAATGCCATGTTACTTGTGATAGACACTTGTGTCCTGGCTTCAAAGAGCTGCGGTGTTTTCACTTGGGAAGAGATACTTGCTTCCTCTAGTGAAACAGGACAGATTTTGTCTCAACACTTTCAGAATTACCAAGATACAACACTCTACAAGGCACACATCAACCTTTTTGTCTGCATTTACTTGCATGACTTACTGATCTTTGCTATCACATGAGATTTATATTTTATATTACAGTGGGGGGAATTGGAATAAGCAGTGTAGGAAAAAGGTAATTAGAAGAATGAACAGATGAATCAAATGGCTTATTCAGCCAGTTAAAGACAATGGGTTAGGTCTTAGAATGCCATTTTTGCATAGAAAGGCAAACTGATGACTCCTGTTGTCTGATACACTACACAATTCCTCAATTTGCAAAATGGAGTCATTTGTACTGGGCTCATCATCATATTTGACCATCAGAGACTTTTTATTTGACTTGGCAACTGCATACCCAGTTCAAAGAACGGCTGGGAGTCTTCCATTTGTTAACTGAAAAGAATATGCCTTTTTAATACATATCCATTAAGGCACAACATAAAACTAATTCAGGTTGGAATGGACCTTTGGACCACCTCACCTTTGCTGCTAAAAGCAGGGGTAACTTTCAAGGTTCATCCTTGCTTAAGGTTCATCCAGTTAAGTCTGGAAAACCTCAAAGGACGCATTTCATTTCAGTCAGGAGTTCTCCATTTCAAAGCCAATCCCCTACCAGGACCTACTAATTTCTTAGTATTCCTACTCCAAGGAAACTCCTGAAGATCAAACAAATGTGAAGCTCCTTCACAGTTCTCTGTGACAACCTCCCATGGTACCCTGAAGAAGATGAAATCTGCTTTCCTAAAGACCAATATCATCACCTGCCTTCCTTCTTTTCCTTATGGGCTTAAATTTGATCATCACATGGTCACAGTAATATCAAATTGTAACATAAAAGCAGCTTGCCAGGTAAACAGCAGAACAGTCACAATATTGCATTGTTTCAAGACAATCCTTTAGAAAGCAGATATCAAACTTGTAAAAACATTACTGTGATACAATGTCAATGAGAGTGACCAGTGTAAATCTTCCTATTACTTGTCAGTCCAGTCTTACCTTGCAAGTTTTACCCAGCAGTGCAATAGTTTACAACACTAAACTGTATATTGCTACATGATTTATGTAACAACATGCCATTAAGACGAATGGCAAAAGTTCAGATCTTTGAAGATCTTGCTCTGCCTGCAGACACCTTTGTATTGTTTATCTTTGGCTTGCACTTTCACAACCACCCTTAGAGCTGTTTGAGGGCCAGCAGGATGTTTGTGAAACATTAAAGCCAGAGGGTAGAGCACAAAGGAGCATCCTCTGTGGGACAGACTTATCTGGTGCTCCCTGTAAGCCAGCTCAAACTGCCCCCACAATATGTGTCCACATGATTTATTCACTTCTCTTGGGTCATATACCCCCTTGCTGCTCGTTTCATCTCCTATAGTTTTTCATAATTGCTTTAAGAGCCATTTGTACAGATGGAACAGCAGAAAAAATACACTTAGAAGAGACACGTCATTATCTCACCTGTGAAAATAAACACACAGGTATATGTTTCTATACATATGCACATTCAAGTTTAATTGAGTGATTCTTGTTTTTCTGCCTTCCCACTCCTGCCTTGTTGACATCCATAAAGATGTTCCCATTAACAATAGTTTGAAAACTAGTGAGCATGAGTTTATGAATAGAGTTTCATTGCTGTGCTATTTTGTCAGTCCTTCATTTTACATGCCATCCATAACATCTCCTAACCAGAATCTGATTGACTGAATATGTTTCTGCTTTAGCTAATAATAACTATTCCGTTTTAGAGACATAAACCATTGCTGCTAAAGTGTGGTCCTGATGAGGAGTTTGAGGAAATCAATGTCTTGATTTGATCATGGCAGGCAGTTACAGCCAAAAAGCTTCTAATATTTTCTTCAGTTTGCCAAACAAGATGTTGCTGTATTGGGCAACCAGGCAAAAAAAAAACTGTCTAGAATTTCAGGTTACTTGCAATGTATATACCTCATGTAAAACAGAATGCAAACATTATGATACAGTAAATAAAATCAGGAGAAATTCCCAACAGCATCCTGAAAAATATTGACAGATTATCAGCCTTTCATGTTTCCTCTCAAAATGGAAGAAAAGCGTGTCAAGAAGTAGCTTAGTAGACTGCCAGCTCCTTTTCTGTCTCTCCAGACTGTGGCTGAGATCTTAAATTTATTCAGGCACCTGACTGTCTTTTGAACAGCTCTGGGGGTCTGGGCTGTGGTTTCTTCTGCCAGGGTCATGTAGATCTCTTTAGAGTTCCTTTTACTTGGGCGTCCCTTTTCTCTTTTAATTGGTTTTCATGATTTACTATTTGAGTTAATTACTGTTGTATTTGTCACAGAAGCATTTGTGTCAGCCAGTGCAGAGGTCTACTGAATATATAGACACAGGCTCTCCTTCCCTCATCCAGCCCGTGTTCCCAAGTCCCATGGTAACCATGGATGGATTGAAAGCCCCAACTTTAAAGAGGTGTCAGCTGTCCCCATAACCCATCTCTGTCAATGCAATAACCAGGACCTGTTTTGTTCCCAGCAGCCCACAAAGTGCTTCATCTACATCTTCAGCTCTCATCCACTGCATCCCTCAAAGCTTTCAAACCTATTATTGTAACAAAATCCTTTGAGCAATTGCTATTGCTTTTAAAACCAATTTATTCCACACTCATAGGCCTCTAAACTCCCATAATTTTCAGATTGGTGCCTGGACACTAAACTCTGGTTGCTAACAGAAGTCGCAGAAAACTATCTGGTTACACATTCAGGCTGGTGCAGAAAACAATCAAAACCGAAAAGGAGAGAGGCACATTCAAACTACACTTACTAATCTATCTTCCTGATTTGAAAAATTCCCTCTGTTCTAAATTTATGACAAACAGTTCCCACATACTTGTGCAGCATAATGGCTGTTCAAAAGCTCTTTCTTATCATTACCCAGTGTAAAATGCTGATCTTACACAGCAGTTCTGAAAACAGAAAGCAGAAAATTTTAATATCTTTTAAAATACACTTAATACACTATTGCAGTTGTTGTTGGATGAATTTAAACTACGGAGGAGGTACAATAACTCCATTCCCTGAGCATTTGAATCTCACTTAACAGTTCAAGAGTTCAGAGGAACAAGGGCTTATGCAAAGCCCATCTGTCTGTCAGCCCTTTCCCCAGATACCCTTGTACAAGGTGGTCAGTTTCAATCATGTTTGACAGAGCAGCAGCCTCTTAAAACCCATTTCACAGCAATCCACATGGGATGAGGAAAGGGGGAAAGAGAGGCACCGAAACCAGTGCACTTCCATTTAGCAAGGAAGAGGCAGGCAGAATCCAGCCATTACCTATGGCTTTGGTGGGCATGCAGCTCTAGCCTCATCCTTGCACACACAAACTCTTGCTCACCTATCTTTCAAAAGCAGTAAATAGTGAGAATATGAGAAAATATTTCAGTCAAGGAGCAGGATAAAGCAAAATTATCACTGTAAGAAAAAATGCTGAAGACATAGGATGAAGCAGAGGCTTAGGACAACCAGAGAAGGAATCATTCTGGGGACATGGAAAGAGTCTGGGGAGCCTGTTATGGGGAAGTCTTAAGATGCCAAGAAGAAAAGAGGGTGATTTTGGTGAAGACCATAGGAGACAGGTGCTGCAGCTATGTGGGAAACCAGAGCTCCGTATTTATGTCTCTTACAGGTCAGTGTGGAGTGTACTAACACGCACACAGAGAGCTTTGGACCTCACAAGAAGGATTCAGTCACTCACTCATGGCATTTCACTCTATTAGAAACAGGACTGATTTCAAAGCTAGACCTAAACATAGAACTACACTGGTACAGAGACTTGGCCTTGGTATTACTTTTAACCACCCCAAATGGCCTGAGCTACAGTTCTCCGTCCCATCACACTGCATTGTCAACTCAAGTTTTCCACATGGCCTACCAGCTACCATGTGACAAGAAGGACTCTTGGTCAGGCCCCCTTCACTATTTTTATGCTCCTATAAACCTAAATGTGGGTCCCAGGATCATGACACCACACAGACCAGCTGCTCCCTGAGCCAGGGTGACCCAGGAGACAATGGGAACTCAAGATAGCAGGACCTAATCTCCCCAGATGGGCCTCATCCACAGCACCCGAATGAAGTGAGCTGAACAAACCTGGAAATGATGGCTGGAACCAGCCAAGAGCCCGGACCATGAGGCAGTATCACAGTGATGAAAGAGGTCTGAGGTTAAGCTGGAAAGTCAGTCCATACGTCAGGGTTAAGACTAGGTCTAACAGTGCCCAAGTAATTCCACAACAACCAGGCTGGACTAAGCCAGGATCTCCATCTGCTGGTTGAGGTCTGGGTTGATAAGGCCCATGGTGAAAAAAGCTGCATTTACAGACATGGATAAAAGAGCAGCAGTCCTCCATTACTGCTCAGCCAGGGCCTGATAGCCCTGGGTGGAGTTGAAATGGGGCTTCTTGGCCCCACGGGTGTGGGTGTGGCTGGAAGCTCCAGCTGAGGCTGATCAAGGATTATTAGTGAACTCCGGGGCCCAGCATATGCAAACTTGATGAAGAAGATGGGACGTGGCTCAAAATGGTGACACAAGGCATTTGAATCTATTCAGCAATTACAAATAGCCAAGGACAATACCCCAGAAACAACAAATACATATTTTATTCTGGCCCAGAGGCTTGTGTGGCCAGCCTGAAAACGTGCATTGAGGATGGCTTGCTGCAGGGGTGGGAGTTCCCTTCTTCTGCTCACGATGTTGTTGTCTTTGCACTTCCCCTGTTAAAATATACTGGGAAAAGCAGGACTAGTGTCCCGTTAGCTTTAAGGCTTTCTCAGACTTATCTGAGTCTTAACTGAGGAAAAGTTAAAAAACCAAGAAGCCCACTTCAAAGAGCCAAAGTGCTGAAACACACACATACACCACACACATGTGTCCATGGTTTATTTTACTTGGATCTACAAATGTGGATCCTACATGAGGCAAAACAGACAAGGGTTTCTTCTTGGGACTGCTTTTCTACCGCAATTAATTTTGATGCCTACTGAAAGGATAAGGATTATATCAGTACTATGAGAGTGATTTTGCCAGCCAGTTGAGGATATGAAAACGACTATGTTAAAGCTTTTGTTTTCCCAGTGTGAGCTCCAGAAAAGCGAGAAAATTCAGGCTGAGCTGAATTGCTGATTCTGCTATTAAAAGTGCCATGTCTCCCTGTCAGCCAAACTTGGGGCTCAGCAAAGTGTTCACCATCTGCCCCCTGTGCAATACTCATAAATGTTGCAATCAATATAAAATTTGGGATGTGTGGGCAATGCTGGAAGGTAAAAATATTCTTTCTTTGCCAGATATATGTTAATTGGTTGTTTCATTCTGCACATATGGGACAGTAAAATGTATTTGTTTTCTTGCCAATAAAGGAACATTTTCCTAACTCTCCTTAGTCACAAGGTATCTACAAAAGGAGAAGGCTCTGATATTTCCTCTTGGGTTTATGGTTTACATTACAATTCATACACAAATGCTTTTTGGCATCTAAATCCTGAGCTAGATATATTTTTAAAATTATGTCCTGAAATAGGAACTTCAGAACACTGTGTCGGCATCTGGCAGATATCTCAAGAGTGTCATGAACTATTACTACTTGAGGAACTTGGCAGGCACTCCATGAGCCTTGTGTACCTTACTAGTGTGTAGGAGTCCAGCTTAATCATTGAGCATCTGTATAGCTGGGCTCTGTAATGGGCATATGTCCACCCACCAACCTCAAAAACACATGACGGTATGTCCGGATTTCACAGGATACATCTGAGCCCCTGAGCAATGAAGGCTGCTCAAACATGAGTGACAGCAGCCTACTATATTATAAAAGCAAGCATTTCCTCAGGACAAACCTTGAATCACTAATCAGTCTCACTGCTCAAAGAATTTGGCATGTGTGTTTCCATCCCCATGTGTTTTGCAAAGTGCTGATACACACGCTAAGGCTGAAAGTTCTTTATGAAGCATTTGGCATCTCACGTACAATAGTGTTTCCTGGTAGGAGAGCACAGGAAGTATTTCTAGGGCCCTTGGTGAGGCACTGGTGACGCCAGTGGGGCCCTGATGGTGACCACCATTCTTGCTCCAGGATTGAAGAGGCAACCACTCTTTGTAAAAAGTGGCACCGTGGTGGGACTTTGCCCCAACCTAAATGGCATTGTAGCTATGTTTCATGACTGCTCAAGAGCAGCAGCAGCTGTGTTTGTAGACCAAAGTTTGCCTGTAAAGCAGGGTTATATATGTCTGCTTAGTGAGGCCCTTCACAGAGGCCTTTTGGTGGGAGTTTTGTAAGTGATGTCCTTCAGACCATCTCTGGTCTGTGAACATGCTCTTTCTGGACAAACATTTGCTGCTTTAAGAAGACACACATGTACCATACACTTCCCTACAGTTAATGACAAGACTTTTGCCATTTTTGAGGGTCTTCACGGAAAAAGTTGCATAAGTCTACACAAAAATGTTAATATTTTTTCATGGTTTACTCATAATTCTGGCACTAAAACCACATTGCTCCAGCACAGAAAACAATGGCTTTGGCACTGTCTGAGCCAAGGAGCTAAGGGCTGGAAACCTAGGAGCCCCACTGGGGCGAGAAGCAGCACCAGAGAGTCAGGAAGGGAGGTTGAGGCAGATCACCAGTTTCAGCCTGGGTGTGCATGCCATGGCAAAGCATAAGACAGTGTTTCCCAGATGCCTAAGACAGTGTTTCCCAGATGCCTCAGTGACGCTTGATTCCCATGCCTTCTGTTTTTTTAACAGAGCATAGAAATCCTCCAAACTGGGAAGACTGAAAAGAAGTGCAAAGAACAAATTACAGACTGTCAATCCCAGAGCCCACCACCCGCACAGAGCAGGAGAGCAGCGCAAAACCAGAGTATCAGAAAGGCTGGGCCCGAGATGAGAGGCGAGTGCTCCTCTCAGTCCTGTGTCACATGCGCTTATTTAAGTCACCAGCTTTGCTGAAGCTGAGTGCCTTATCTGACCCATCCTCTCCAACAGGCGCCAGTGTCTGTCCTGTGGCTGTCCAATTTTTCCAGCAGTTAAAATGAACCAGAATGCTCCTGGTGTCTGTCTCCGGGCCTGAGCTTCTGCGACCAGGCAGGAGGACTTGCCCCCCACAAGCCCTTGGCTCTGGCATTTATTGCTTCTTGACACAGAGTTTGAACAGTTGTAGAATGTGTTGCAAGACAAAACTTTTAACTCTGGCTTTTATTTAATTTGACACTGGGTGAGGCCTTTATTCTACATCTTTCTTTAGCAGATAGAAATGTGTTTGGTCTATATTCATATTTTGTTCTGTACCAATGGTTGGCATTGATTGGTTCCATTTTATTCTCTATAAATGTTAAAATAAACAACCAAGGTCCCAAGTGGTGGTCAGGGATTTTGCCAGACCATGGGAAGTAGTGGGCCCCAAGAGGCTCTGAAAACCACCCAGAGAAAGATCTGCACCAAACAGGGATAATAATCTGTTCCAGAAGCTAGAAAATATTTTCCAGGAGACTTGGCAATTGCAGCTTGAGAGGGAGAAAGAGAGAAAGAGAACGATGGATAGAGAGAAACTGCCCTTTTTCCAGGAAAAATGGAGACGTGTGAGTAAAGAAAAGCCCTGGCTATTGCAGGGTACTGAGCCACAAGGAGATATTCCTTTTTCACCTCCAGAGATGCAGAGACAGTTCTTTGCCCACCTGTAGAGTCCAGATAGGCAAAAGCTGGAGGAAGTCTTTGTTTACAAGAGAGATGACATATAAAGCTGGTAGATAAGAATTAAAAAACTTAAACTAACCTGTACCAGTCCCTTGGCCCCACAAAATGATGGCTAGAGAAGTCAGTAACTCCTCTGGCCTGAATTTCCTGAAGCCCACTAAGTTTCAGTCCTTGGGATGGGCCTTTAGATTTTAGACAGTCTTTCCCATAAGGAGCCCAATAACTTGTCTAACAGAAACTCTTAAATTAGAAATGCCTGGAGATTTGATGTGATGGTGGCTTGATGTGAAGAACCCTCCGCTTTCTTTGGCAATTTGTTTTAGTGCTTACTCTCATTGTTAAATATTTCTGATTATTTTCTCATTTGAAGTTTCCAGGCTTCCATTTCCAGATATTGGCATTTGTTGCATAGTTCTCTGCTCCTTCAACCATTTTCTGCCAGGAGGGAAACATCCTCTGTAATTTCTCATTTTTTCTAAGTCTTGATTAACTCAACAGACTGTGTTCTCCAAGTCTTTGCTATAGCCTTTTTCTCTAGACTTTGCACAATGTTTTGGCTGTTTTCTACACCCATGCCAATATTTCAACAACCTCCTAAAACAGTGGGCATTGAAACAGTATCCCTAATACTGTACACAGAGAGAAAATATCCCTGCTCAAACTGGACTGGGATAGTAAACTCTTCTGTTACCGTGATTTTTCCAGTTGCTATCAGAAGCTGACATGGATTCCATTTACTAATGAAGTCCCACTCTCTTAGATGTTTTGATGGCGTCTCACATGCATCAAGTCATACTGATCACCTGACTTGGTTTCAAATGTCAAATCTTCAAATGTCAAGTTTTCATCTCTTTTTACAGCAGAGATCAGTTGTGCACCTCTCTCACTTGAAGAGTTTCTTGTCAATGTGGTGAGGTTGATTCTGCCTTGGTCTTGTGTGTGACTTCCAGCTGTTGAATGAGACACTGCAGTCAAACAACAATTTTACTGCTCGTTGGTTCAGTCTGGTTATACCTCAGCAGCACTGAATAACCTGCTGCATACAGATGGCTGCCTGAAGGGAACCAGCTAGCGAGCTCTTTGGAGAGGCTTCAAGCCCTGTGTTAATCCCTTTGGAACAAACCACACAGACATTGTATATCATCAGTTTTTTAAAGAATGCTATCTTGTAAACCAGAGTAGACTTCTAGTGACTGTGTTCCCATCTAATTTCATTAACAATTCATTTTTCTGCTGCCTAGGATCCCTTGTCAGGCAGACTAAGCTGCAGTGCAGACAAGTATGCTGGTGACCTACTGCAATGTTGGCTGAACACTCTGCATTGTTCTAGTGTCATTCTGGTGTTTCAGGATTCACTAAAAATGAATATTTCTAGGCCAGGACCTTCTCCATCATGTCTGTAGGTCTCTCAACTGCAAGTTTTCTAGATCTGCTGATTTTCAAAAAATCTCATTCTGAGTCTGTGTGTTTTAATGTAGTCCTGCTTCATGACTGGAAAGAAGGCATTCATGCTCATTAGCTTTCTGGCTTCCGAATACAGATAAGAATGGAATAAGTCTATCTTTTCTACATGACCATTAATAATTTTATAATTTTCATCTACTAAAGGTCTGTGTAATTCTTGTGGTATGCCTTTCATCCTCACAAAGTAGTCATACTGTTGCTTCTGACACAAATACAGATGCCCCACTCTTAACTGTCTTCAGCTGCTTTTTACATCTTCCATGTTACCAAACCTCCAAACTTTTCTCTTTCTCTTATTAATGCATAGTTAATTTCACTTGAATATTGCTCCTGATGACTGGAGAAAATTTTCTGAGAGACACTAAAATACTCATACAATCTGAATTTTTGGCATTTGGGTCATGCTCTAAAATAATCTGTGTTTTTCAGTAGAGAATTCAGGCACTTTTGTGATGTGCTGTGCTTTTCACTACATTTTGAGAACCACTGTAGATCAGCTTTTGGTCCTAGTTTGTTTTCTTTTAACTCAAGATTTCTTTCTCGCTTCAGTTTTATATGAACATATATACTTTTGTCTTTAAGTTAATAATCACTAGTCTTCTGCCTATTTTTTTTCTCCTAATTCCTCTGTTCCAGGAAATGTTTTTTTATGAAAATATATCTACGACTCATCAGCAGTGCCTTCTATTTGCCCCTACTGAGTGTCATGCTCCTACAGGCATGCTACTATCAAGTTTCATCCAGTGACTAATTACCTTTCTCTAGTATAAAGAAACAGAAAGATTTACCTCTTTGGGCATAACACCCTTTTGTTAGAAATTCTTTTCAGACAAAGATTATCTCGTAAGGGAATCTTACATCTGCAGTACTTTTTTTAAAATAAAGTAGTTAATCATATTTGCTCCTCCTCAGCTCTTCCAAAGTCTCCCTCTGTGGCCTTATGCTGAAAACAAGAACAAAATAGGAGGAGGAAGGGTAGAGGCAGACAGATGGAGTAAGGCTGACTGAGAGACAGACAGTGAACTTACTGTTCGGACACTCTTCTCAACCCTAAACTATTAATACTTGTATTTACCCCAAGCCCTGTGTACCTGACAGTCCATGTTATTAAAAACTATTGCTTAGACTATTTTCAGTGTTGACAGTATCTTCTCCAGTGTACAAATCTCTGATACTGTTGCAATTAAACATCATGAGGGATATAGTACTCTGATTATAATTCTCCTGGTTACCCTATGTGTAGGATTTTTTGGTTTGTGTTTCCAGTAACAAAGTATTCTTATCAGAAAGGGGAGAACTTTAAAAAAACCCCGTTGTTGTTTACTTGTGTCTGAGTTTTAAGCCCCCATACTAGAAAGCAGAAGAAATAGAAAATGTAATGTTGTTCATCCAAATTTTTGTGTAAATAGACAGAGCTGTTCTGTGATGCCTCTGGCTAAATAGTTTCCTTAGTTGCTGTTGAAATTGAACATAAAATTGTCTCCTGTAGCCTGCATATCAATATTTTTTCTGCCATGGTGATGATAGTTAGGGAGTCGTTAAATTCAAAAACAGGAACGTAACTGGATAAATAAACCTACGGGATTCCAACCCATAGAGAACTGGTATCCAGGTATTCAGCCAACTCAAACTGCCAGTGTTTATGCAAGAAAAGGACTTGTATTTCTTGTTCTGTGCCAGGCCCCTCAGTAATTTTGTTCCAATACAAAACTCTTCATTCACCAATGCCATGCACACGTCATGTGGAGCTCTTGCAAAACACTTGAGCAGTCCTGAGCTCAGTAACAAGTATAAGCTTGAGTTGTCCAATGCAGGTTTAACTGAAGCCAGAAGAAGCAGAAGTGGGTAGATGGTAGGAAAAAGAAGGGAGACAGGACAAAAGGTAAAATTCAAGTACCAGGCAGCTGCAAGTAAAGAACTTGTGGAGAAAACAAAGCAGCAAATAACTTTAAATCCCAGCACAAGGGCATGTCCAAAGGAGAGGACTGCGTCCCACACAATTGCTGACTAACAATTCGCCCAGACATGGCCAGAGAACACTCAAACACTCACATCTGGAAAACTGTCTGGTTGACAGGACTCCCCGGAGGAGGAATCAAAGCCAGGAATCCCCCTGTCAATTGCAGATGTGTGATTGCATTCATCTCCCAGCCTCTTTCCTAAATCCTGAAGGCAACAGGATGGTGAGGTGACACCAGAGAGTGCCATCTGAGATGATTGTTTTATTGCTGAAAAACCAAATGGTATTTTGAAGCAAAGATTTGAGTAACCAAAATTGAAGGTACTGAGATTTGTCAGAGCCAATGAAACCCTGTCACAATCCCTTACGCCAAGTATTTTACACTTCCAAAGTAATCACAGAGCCATATCCGTAAACACACCTAGAGTGTCTGCACGGCCTTGTTGCAGGAATAAGGAAGGAAGAGAAAGTCACTTACTGTGGGATCAACAGCATTTCCCGTGTGGCAGATATGGTCTAAAACAAGCCTGGAATCGAGAAATTTATCTATTGTGCCATTTTTGTTTGTTTTAAAAAGTGTTTGCCAAAGAAGATGCCACGTTACCAGGAAATGACTGCTTGACTTGATACTGTATTTTTTGCTGAGTTGTTCTGGACAAGTGTCTGGACCAAAAGCCTAACTCCATGAAAACGACCAAGATCAGGCCTCCTGATACAGGGGAGCCATTTTCCATAGACAAGGTTGCTTTTAAAAAGTATTTAGGAAGGCACAAGTTATTTACAAAATATTTAATAAGCATAAGTGACACTAGAAAGACTGGTGACTGAATGTCTCTAACCTCTGTTATGCTTTTCTCAACAAAAAACTCTTCATTGCATCCCAATGCAATGCCAGTGTGGGAATAGCCACTTTCTCCTTGTTTCACATGAAGCTGCTTTCTGAGCTAGACCCCAGGCACAGGGTGGTCCTGGGAAGACCCCAGTGAGAAAATCACTCCATGCTGTATTGTGGGCAGAATTTGACCCATTCAATAATGGGGTAGAAAGAGAGGCAGGCACACAGACACACCTCTGCTTGGTGTTTAATTTGGCCTATGCCTCAGACAAATATAAACAATCGCTGGCCAAGATAAGAATGGAGAGAAGAAAGCTGCTGATGGGCATATCGATATACCTGCATTGCCTATAAAGGCAGACTGTGTTGTTTACTTCCATGTTGTGTGGGTGAGCTGTTGAGCTCCAGCTGTGCTTGTAGAGACAGTCCCACACCAGGCACGTGGATGGGAGCCACAGTGTGCTCCTTGTGGAGTGACTGCCTCACAGGCACCACATCACCTTCCTCCCCTGTGTGCTGTAGCTGAATCCCAAAGAGCCTACCAGTGTCCTCTCACGGGCCAAATCCAGCCATTCCTATGGGAACCACCTGCAAGCTACTGTCCACATCCACAGAGAAGGAAAGATGCTTGCACTGTAAAGGAGTGAAAATTGTATCTGTCTGCCCTTTAGGGATAAAATACTGACTGTTATTAGAAAAGTATGGGTAAAAAGACTGTATCCTGATCAAAGCAAAGTTCATTGCTTTGCAAAACATGAACTGAGTTTCTCTTGCTAACAATTTTCATAGGATCTGTTTGGAGCATATCTATCACATTTTCAGTAAGTTCCTAAAGATGTACCAATCTAGCATAGAGGTTGGTTCTGACACAGTTTCCTTCTCACAGCTCAGTCACCACATGGAAAAAACCCATAAACATCTCTTTACAAGATTACTGCACTCATGATGTTCAAGGAGAGAGTAGATTTAACTGGCATATACTAACAGTGAGAATGAATATGGTTGTGTGCCTTTCACATCTTGTTTGTAGTGAAAGAAGAGTTATTTGAGTGCTTTCTTGTGTGTTTCACAATAACTTCAAGTAGAAGGAGATAGTTAGATTTGACCTGCTTGGTCAGGAGTCAGCTGTTTCTGAGAATGTTGTTTGGCTAGTTTGAACCGGTGGCTTATTTGGCTCACTATAAAAAACTATCATTTACACATAAACTTGGCAAATGTCAAATTGCTTCCATTCTAGTCTGGGAGATTTTATTGCACTCTTGAGAAGAGTGTCAGTTGGGTGAATAAGGCTTTTTAAGTCTCATTGGCAGCACAGAATGTGTGCATTTGTCCTTTAACAAAGAGTAGCAATTTTCATGATTCTTAGAAGCCGATCTGTCACTCGGTCTTGCAGGCATGTCCAAGAAGCCCTGCTGGATTGTCATTTCCAGGTCTGAGATCACAGCTTTGAGGTGACAGCAAGTGCCTGCTGGTATGGAGCATCAATCAGGGGCATGTGGTGGGAGCGACATAGGTTGGGCAGGCAGCCAGGCCACGTGAGCTGCAGATTCCAGAGGAGTGGAGGTGCAGGCACTGGAGCATGAGTGACAAAAGGGTAACACAAGAGTGACAAAAGTCTCACCCATGCTGAGAGGGATACACACCTCACCTCAGCAGAGAGATAAGCTGCATATGACTGTGGGCTGATATCAGTCTGTCTCTTCTGCTAATTGAGTCTTTCTGAGCTAAACATGGTTCTGGCAGGCAAATGGAGTCCCTGGAACAATAGAAGGAAAACTTCACTGGGCTTTAGAAGTTGGCTTTCAACCATTGTGCACAGTGAGATTTCTTCCTGATACTAATTTAACAACTCAGCAAACATAAAGCAAATGAGCAGATGAAATATGGAGAATTTCCTAAACTAGCTAGAAATTAAATGCAAGCAGTGGTGTCTGTGGGGTAGGAAGCAGCAGTTCCTGCAATTCGGTTGCTTTTGGAGGACTCCAGTCTAATCCCTGCTCTGTCACACCAGGGTTTACTGGTATGTCCGGATGCTAGTGAAGAGCTCACAGGCCAGATCCCAGCCCTAGGACTGCTTCTAATTCCCAGCAGTTTCTTGTTATTGATGGAAGTAAAGGGAATAGGAGCCAGAGCAGCAATGCAAACCATTGTGACTCTGAGAATGAGGAAACTGTTCCCACAACAATGGTAGAAAAATATTTTTGATGCCAGCATCAACTGTAAGACTAAAAGTTTTCTTGGGGCACAAATTTGTCACTCCTCTAGGATGAGTATGCTACAATAAAATATAGCAATAAGAAATTACTGACTGCATTGCTTGAGCTAGCACACGGAGAAGGGGGAAGGCAAGAGAGATAATGTTAATAAATCATTGTCCTGTCCAGCGGGCTTCCATTATTCATAGAGAAGGGCAATTACGAAGGCATACCACTGTCCCGCTTCCAAAGTTTAACATTCCTGTTTGATATCTGATCTAGCAAACAGTGTTAGGAGGTATCCAAGCAGCATGCACAGCACTTTAAATGATTAAGGAGCAAAGTGCTTGGACACATTGGCATTCTAAGCCATAGCTCTGTGGCAATTATAGACATACATACATACGTACATACATACATACATACGTGTCTCCTTAGGTATTTATTGATACAACCCAAACTTGTTTTCACTGAGGAGGGAAAACCACATTCCAGGCTCAGTGTTATCGGTGTGAAGTCTTAGGCTGCTCCAATACTGAAACAGGTAGGCTTATGCTGCTGAAATCAGAAGCTGCCTCTACTTCTTTCATTTCTAAAGCGTTGATGGTGTTCCCACTAGACTCTAGCTCTCCACATCTAGGAAAAGGTCACTGAAGTATTGGCAAGATCGAGTGGGCAGTTCAGACACCGTCACCTCCTCACCCTCCACAAATAACAGGCTGGTTGGCTCCAAATCCAGGACTCTAATCCTACAGGACAGATTCCAACCTAGAGATACTTTGTGCCCAACTCAATGAGTGCAATGCCTACCCCTGAAAATAAACCACAAAGCTACAAATGTACTTCAGCACAAAATTTCAAGTACTTCAATTTCTGCATCAGCGTGTGTCCCCTCCTGTTTCCCATAACCACTGGAGTGCTGACCATGAATTAAGAAACAAAAATATTTTATGTGATTGCATGTTTGCCCATCATACCTCATCGATACTTTCCTCAATGGTTCCGGTAACCTCTGATAAACAGGAGAATGCTGTGCCATGGGTCTCAGCATTAACACTTACCTGGGATGTTTCTCATGTATCTTGGGTATGAGCTTGGCATCCTACCTTGGCTCTGAAGCTCAGCTGCAAAATAGGGATATCAAGACCAATCTGACTTACCCAAGTGTGCATTTGCCTCTGTGTGTGATGCAAAACACAGCACCAACACTGGAGTTAACATCTTCTAGTGTTGTACACTGGCAAGTGAGAAAGGAGTGAGATGGACTAACTGAGATAGATTTTTGTAAATGTGTACTGCACACAGAGTCCAGCTGGCTATAAAGCCCAGTATTAACTGGGAGCTGAAACAGCACTTTGGCTTGCCTGACCTTTAGATTTGTATCTTTATTTATGGTTTGAATCACCTTCTCCTCCCCCAAGTATGGACAGGGTTTAGTCACTTGAAAGAAGAGGACATTTGGAGTAGCTCTAGCAATGACTGAGTAAGGATAAAAGCTAGGCAAGCTTTTCAGGGAGAGTACTTACTGTGTATCATTTCCTTCTGCTTTTGAATATTTCAACTTTCCATGCCACTAGTGGGTCACTTACCAAATCTTTTGTGGGTTCAAAACTAATTTACAGAGCAGAGAAGGAAAGAGAGTTTGCAGGAACCAGCATCTCTATATTGCTATATATTGAAATGCTCTGCTCTTCATCTGGTCAGTAGCACGGCCCTTCCCTTGCTGCTATGCTGTGCAAAGAAACCTGGAGTGGAAATCTGCAGAAGGACAGACAGGGTTTCAAGTCTGCTAACTCCAAACTAGCCAAAGCCGATGAATGCCTTTCATAGCACCTCACATCAGCCTGGGTTGTCAAACTCGTAGGCTAAGGGTTGTCATTGATTCTCTGACCAAGACACCCATGGCATCCAGCTGCTACATCTTTCCTGTGGCTTTTGAGGTGGACCCACAGAAAAGCCCCCTTCCTGTGGAAAGACCCACTGATCTACCTGGCCTCTGTTGATTCCCCTTAGTCCATCTGTTGTGGGTATCCTCTTTCTCACTATTTGAATACACCAACGCACAAGACTGATTCTGATCTGAGATCTGGTCCACATCAGCAAAAACCAAGGGTGGAAATTAATGGAACAGGATGCCAATAGAGCCTTCATCTCCTTGGCATTTGCAGCTGCTGATGACTTGTCAGTGTGAGCTGGAACTTTTGGCTCAGCTATCACGGAGAAGTACTGACATGCAGCACCTGAATGGAAGGCTTTCATGATTCTAGAGACAAAGCCATGGGTACAGGGTCTCATATCCAAATAGGATATGCAGGACTGTCCAGGTCAAGCCTTTGTATTCAGTGGACACAATCATACATGCACATGTGCATGCATCCACACACTGATAATGAAAGAGAGAGAGCTTTCATACAAAGCACTAAATTGAAGAAGCACCCTTTCATTATTCCTAGGCTCAGAATATTAAAAACTCCCTGAAAGACTTAATTGTGGCTAACCTACTGTTCAAGATCAGTTACCCTGTCATTGGCTATTTATTTCTCTGTTGTGTGGTGGTACCTCTGCTTCCACTGTGAGGTGCACAGTGCAATC
The DNA here is from genome assembly GCA_013397935.1 of Dasyornis broadbenti. Classification (NCBI taxonomy): domain Eukaryota; kingdom Metazoa; phylum Chordata; class Aves; order Passeriformes; family Dasyornithidae; genus Dasyornis; species Dasyornis broadbenti. The sequence continues at coordinate 214,347 of VZRN01006214.1, forward strand.
AATAGATGAAGACCTGTTCTATGCTGCTGTAAATTGTAGATGTTCTCTGCTTGGGAGCTCAGGGCACACTGCCGAGCCTTGCCCACTGAACCCCCTAACAGAACTGCATTTTAATAGAAGGTAAACCATTCAAGTTTGAGTTATCGTCTCTCATGCCCCAGGAAAAAGTGCTGGTTTATATCTCTTTCTCCAGTCAAACAGTTGGTTCTGCAAACTAGCCTCTGAGCACTTCTGTTTTAACCAATGCTGACCTCCAAACCCCACAGTATTCACCCAATAGATATTTGGAATGCCTTAGTGAAATGTACCTAGGAAGACTACAGGTATGAGAACTTTATTCCAGGCTGCAGATTATTAAATGGTTTTACCCAGCTGACAGTGGCAATTTGGTTTTCATCACTCAGCATCTTTGCCTCAGAAGAACAAATGCACAAATTGAATTTTGGCAATGTGCACCAGAGCCCCATTTCAGAAGACATTGATTAGCTGTCTTACCAGCCAAAGACCAGAAAGAGGATTTTCAAAGAGGTTGCATCCTGTCCTCTTGAGTAATCTTTGAGTCATTATCTCAAGATCTCACACTTCAAATACTTTAATAAATGAAATTATTCATCAGGAAACAGGCAGTCCATGGTCCCCTTCTGATATCTCTGACAGTGTTCTCAGAGGGGACAGGCTCAGCAAGTCTCTGATTTGAATATGGGAACCTTTTTCTTTTTATACAGCTGTAATAGATCCATTGTGACAGTGAAAATCTGTCTGGACTGCCTGTACTTTCTGGGAGATATGGGCTCAATATTTTCCTCACAGCAGTGAAGAATTCTCTGATAAATATTTGGAAAACTCTTCTCTCCCCACTGTCCTGGACACTGAACTCCCTTAAATCCACCTCTACCTTGGATGGGTTTTCCACAGTCTGGTGAAGTTCCACCATCTGACCAGAGTTTTCCAGGCATGGATGAAAGCTTCACTGCCAGGTACCAATACTGCTGGGCACATGTCAGATTGTTTTGATGTCATTTGGGAGAAAACATGGCAAGACAAGGAAGATCAGCAGGAGCTGACATTCTGGCTCCTGGATTACATGGAGTGTGCAGCTTCATGCAAAGAAGGACTTTGTGTCTTCTTTCTAACAAGTCAGAAAATAGCTTTTTCTGAAGGAAGGGTTATGGGATCACTTCAGTGAGGCCAGATTTTACCCTTCTGCTTCAGGAAGCACCCTGTGAAAGTATCTGCAACTGGAGATGTGGACAGGTGAGAGACAGTGCTTCTCCACTGCTGCTCCTGTGCCAGGGATAGCAGTGGTCTGAAGGCACAATGGGAGCTGCAGGCCTGCTGCATGGTTTTCAGCCAAGGAGACCTCTTCCTTAGGTCCTGATCAGTGAGCTCCATGTTTCCAGACTGGGTGCAGAAGTCATCATATTTTCCTAGCAGTAATTTTCATAAGGAAAGGACTTTATGGAAAAACCACATGCAATTCACTTAAAGACTGATGTTACCAACACCTGCCATTCCTGTTTATGTCTCTTTTTAATATCTCTTTACACAATGCTTATACAGCACAATCCTTATTCTACAGTATCCTTCCTAAAAGCTAAACTTTGTCAAGGAATTTCACACAACCACATATAGAAATAACCAGATAAATCTCCAGCAGAAAGGGATGAACTTTACTTTGTAGCTTTCTGTGGCTTGAAAGGTTGTCTCTGACCTCAACCTCCAGGCGGATGCCAGCACCTTATAAAGAAAGAGGACATGGGCACATGATGCATGAAGCACAGCCAGGCCCCTGGCCACTGCAGCTCCTCGCAGTGAATGACAGCTCTACCTGCTTGGGAATGCGCTGAATTTCTCTCTACCGACCAATTATATCCTACTTGCTGTGAATGACTGACCCCCTGAGTCATTAGGTTCAGGCAACATTGTTTTCCTGCAAGGGTCAACATTACTTCTTTTTCCCAAACCAATTTCCAAACCTTGACTCCTACCTTACACTAATTTTCAGTAAGCTAAATAGCAAGACTTACAAGAGTGTTATTTTTTAATTTAAATGAAATAATCTGTACTTGAGCTACAGAGAGATTAGAATCTTATTAATACTACAAGAATGAGATCCATGCAATGAAAGCAAGTAATTTGCCTCCTCCTTCCTGATAAAGCAGTTTTAACATGTTCTTCTGTTAGGTATTTGTTGAAGATGAGACTTTAAAAAACCCTATAACTATTCAGGTCATCTGCCTCAGCACATCTGAGCTATGTGATCCCCCTTTCCTGGTCCTGACAACAGAATCTCTTTTGCTTGTTACCCTCACTTTGTAGCTGTTGAATATCAGCTATGGAAACCATGCCAACCTCTCCAAAGTAGGTTTTGTTGGTAGCTTGTCACAATTCAGTGGTGACATGAAACTCAATTTCATTCCTGCATTTTGGAGCAAGTTAAAATGCTACGTGATATTTAAGAAACCTTTGTCCTTTAACTCATATCTGTTTGTCATTGCACTTAGGCAGCGTTTTTGGATACCAGCACAAAAGGGTTGTTTCTCTGGGAGGTCTGAAGTCCTGCTGCTTGTTTCTGCTGTGCCACAGTGGAAGATGCTGTTGGGCCTTGCCCTGCCCAGGCGAATCCAATACTTGCTGTTAGCTCTGGCTTTCTGGCTGCTGCATACATCTGTGCCCTTCTTTCCATAGTTCTTTCCATTCCGTTTCCCACTGTGCTTCTGGCCCGTGTTCAGACTCCATCTTATATTGCCTATGTCCAAGATCACTTTTTAAGCAGCATCGAGATGACCCAGGTCCCCAGCTCCCTCTGAGGTCTGTAGAGGGGCTGTTGTGATAGCCCTATACTTCTTGTGACAGCTGTTTCTCCATCCCACCTTCAAAATTCAAACAATCCTGATTGCCTCTCTCCTTCTTGTCATCCCCTATCTCCACCTCAGGCAGGTAGTACTACTTCCATGCTGCTCCTTATCTCATGGCCTCTGAAAGCTGTGGCCTCTGAAAGAAGAGCATTGCAGGACGTCCTCCCCAGCAAACACGAGAGCTGATCCCACGGGGCACCCCTTCCACCAAATGGATTAGATGACAGGAAAGGAAAAAAACTCCCTTTAAGACCTGCAACCTGCAGAGACAGAACTGCCAACCATCCAGGTCCTCCCTTCTGTCATCCCTGCAGGCCTGGAGACAGGCTACAACATTGATAAGTTGGAGACAGAGGCTAATGGAAAAGGAAAACTAAAGCCCTCTTCCCCTGCTCTGGAAATAGACTCTGATTATCCCAGAGGACATGAAAGATGTGCCTTTCAAAGACAGATATTGCTAACACATTCCTCCACTAATATAAATTAATGTAGGCCCCACACCAGATCCTACTGGTAAATTCAGTGTATTGTTTCACCTCCTGCTTCAATAGGACTCTCTGAGGTCTCCGATGCTAGCAAGCTGCTTTTAGCACTCATGGTGGGTGAGAGGAGCGGCTGCTCTACCCAGATCCCACCTCACTGTAGCATTTCCATTGTCACGTCAAGAAAACTACAAACAATAAAAACACCTTTCAGCACAAATTCCTTTTCTGATCAGGCAACTGTGTTTGCCAAAATGTCCAAGCAAGAGACAATCACTGCCACAACAGCTTGGGTGTTTCCTCTGGAATCTGGAAGGATGAAATCACCATACATCCCATCACCCTGGTCTCTTTGAGACATTTTTGACTAGGCTCATATGATGTGGTTACCTCCAATTAGAAGGGACTGGGATCAGTGATTCAGGAGGTCATTTCCAGTCCTGCAGCCCTTAAATAGCATGGAAAGAGTTAGTCTGAGGTTGCCAGTAGAAAGCAACGGTAATTGTTAAAAATGGCTCAGGGCCTGGAAGTGTGTGACTAGGGCAGGAGAGGGGAGATTGTGGTCCCAGCTGCTGCTTAAGTCAAATCATTAGTTTTGGTGGATCTCTAATACCGCCATCCTTTATGATCTGAGTAAGTTTGTCCCCTGGGAGTGATGGCTCTTCCCAGCCTCTGCAAGACCCTGTGATTTCTGTGTATATTGACTCATGCAGGCTACAGGCAGTCAGTCTGGGTCAGCAGCGGCATACAGACTGACAGAGTGACTCAGGGACATTACAAGTGGCCAGTAACCAGAGCTGTATCAGTTGCTCTCCTAGGTCAAGATGGACGTACTTGTGACCTTTGTAATTTTCTCTTTCCTGCACTCTGATTCTGTCCTGGGAACATCTCCTTGGAGGATGTAATAGGCATCATTGCCTCCTCTGGTCCAGCCCTCTGCAGGGCAGTTGCATACTCAGGAGTATGCTTGTATATTACAATTAATTGGGAAGGCAGCTTTAGGAGCCTTGCTTCTTTAAAAAAAAAACACAAAAGCCAAGCAATCCAATCAACTACCACAAAATTAATCCCTTCCCTTCTTTCCCACATGCATAGCCAATATTAAATAACATCCTCTTATCCAAACTGGGACAGATCCCTGTTCACCTTGGACACATGGGGCCTTGAAGGAACTTTCTTACACAGGATATTAGACCAAAAGTACTTATGCAGAAACATGTTTATATGGATGTGTTTATATTCACACGTAATTACGCAGCAGTGAGGCATTTTACGGTCTTGTCCTCTCTCTGTCTCCAAAAGAGACTGCCTTTAATGTCTCAGTGATGTACCAATTCAATGTGTAAACACATTGAATTACACCCCCCTCTTTTGTGAAAGCAACTGTGTGATGTCTGACAGCAGTATTTCCTGTCTAAGCAGCACCAACAACTGATTTTCATTTCCTTATAGAAGTAACCCACATTTGTGCTTCCTGAAGACAAAAGAAGTGTATAAAATGTGTTTCCCAAGGAGTAATTTCTGGGCATGTTATGATGCCAGCCTGGAGCCCTGATGCTGAAAATTGTTGTGCTGTAAGTTATTACTCCAAGTTCCTCCTTTAACCTGCAGCAGAGAGTGCACGTACTAATAACTCAGCAGAATAATACATATGGTAAGATATTCAGTAATATTTAGCTTTACCCATGCATTCTTTCTCCTCTGTTTTTGTACAGAGTTCCCCTTCTTCTTACAGTTAAGCCTGGACATATTTTTCTATTTTAAATTTTCCAGTGATTTGTACAAGAGAGTATTAAATTGCTAAAGGGCATATTAAGTATTACTGCTCTGTTAAACTTGAATGAAGCAATGCAAGTCTGGAACGCATTTAATAAATCTGCAGCCTGATAAGGAAACTTTCTTCGCCGAATCTGACATTCCTTTGCACTAATCACCTACGTGAAAGAACTGCCTCTAATTCTTTTATTCTTTCAACTTTCTCGCCCCAGAACTAAAACCAGCTGCAGGCTTCCCCTTCTCTTGGCACCATATAATTTAAAACCCTTTCCACAGCCTTCAGAGGAAGGTGTGCAGGAGCCGGGTGATGCAGAGGCTGCAGATTTGTCCACATGGCCTGACTAGAGCACTCTTTGCTTGCATTTTTCCAAGATTTTTTTTCTCTTTTTAGTTGGAAAATGAGTACATAGCACACTCAGCTCTGAGGAGGGCTTGTGGTATGTGGAAGCTGTACCAAAAAAAGACCTATGGCAGTGAATGCAGAGGGAGGAGACCAAACTAAGCCATCCAAAATTGCCTGGGAAAATTTGGAGATTTAGTATTGAATATTTTTTTTAACCTTTTTTTAAAAAAATTTGTTCTTTCACTTGAAAAGCCTACAGGTCATCTCTAGGGTGATTGACCTCCTTAATTTGACCCACAGGGGGAGTGGCCATTGGATTAGGATCCATAAGGAAAGCATTTGTGAAATGTGAAAGCGTTACAGTGGTGATGTAAGGTAACAAACCAGTTTTGATGGATAACAGCTCTTCTAGAAGGCTTTGCTTTGCATTTTAGTTTCTTCTGGTAGTGTATCCCTTCACCACATCTGTCCTCACTCGCTGCACCTTCTTGCCTCACAGAACTGTTCTGGCCTGTCTGCTGCATGCTACACTTATGTTTAGCATACTAAATGAATTAAGTCAGGAAGATTATGAAACCCACTTCAACAGAGATTTCACCCCTTGTGAGAAGCCTGTGTAAACTCTCAGACCTGTTGACTAAACAGCAAAGAGAAAACCTCCAGGTCTCTGCAATGAAAGCTTCAGCTTTCTCGTATCATATGATAAATAGCCTTATTATAGTCAGCACTTCTTGCCCATGATAGCCTCTTGCACAGCCTTAGACTCACTCTCCATCCTCACTTGGAGGCAAAGGCTGACAACAGCAGAGCATGTACACAGCTACCCTGTACCTGCTGCCGTGCTCCTGGAACTGCTCCTAACAACTGCTCATCCACTTGACAGCCTGTCCAGCTATGTGCCACTGTAGCCAGGTGCCACCTGGGCACTCAGCCTCCTGCCATGGAGGAGCTGTGGAACAAGAGAGGAGGGTTAATAGGCAGAGGAGAGGATGGGGTATCTGCAGGTAGCAGGAAGATAGGACATAACCTTTTATTCAGGAGAAGGGCAAATGGTGAAGGCAAAACAGCAGCTACAGGACTGATGGTTGAGTCCTGGAGCCTAGCGAGAGGAAATTGTGTGTCCTTCTCCTTTAAAGTGAATGTACAGTAAAGGGTACCCATGCCATGTGCCAGACTGGCAGGACAGAAAAGGAAAGCCAGCCTGTGTGAAGAGGGCAAGTACTGTATTGACAGCGGGAGCACAAGGCTCCTCATACTTTTCTGATGACACGTTTCAACCCAGATCAAGCTCTTTAGGAGTGAGCTGCCTCATGTGTCACAACCCTCAAATCCTTGGCCTCTGCACTGAGACTACCAACGAGAATGCCAGCTATGATGGTGGGTTTATTTTCACTGGACTGAATGGACTTCCCTCTCATTCCACAGAGAGCACGAGACAGCTGTAAGTTAGCAACAGCTTTTCCTTGGAGAGGAGCCCAAGGCATAAGATTTAAACCATCTAATCTCTCTCTGTGACCATGTCCCAGAATCTGTGTTCTGTCCAGACAAAAATAGCAAACAAGGAACCACGGGTGAGTTCACCTAATGAAAACTGCACATACCCCTTGAGGTGCTGCTGGAGGGGGGGGTAATGGGAAAGGGGGAAAACATGGGCGAAGGCTCCTGTCTCAGGTGAAGAAAGAGACCCAGGCTCCCACTCCTGAACAGAAGACGGGGTATGTCACATGCTTCTAAATGTGCCCAGCAAAGCTGGGATTATGATAGTGAATGATCTCTCAAGAGAGCGATAAGGTTTAGGCTATTCATCTTTTCTGGGCTTTGATACCACCAGAAGAAAGGTACCATCTGTGTGGAAGTTTAATTTATTCTTCCCACTGCCAAAAGTCAATGGGAATATGGTTTTGCAGGTTTGATGTTTGTTCATCAAAGGTTGTTACAGCCCCAGCCTGAAAATGACTTTTCACAGCCTCGGTTTCTTTGACTGGCTTTTGAAAGCAAGCTGTATATTATCATTTCAGTACTCAGCAATGCACTTCCTCCCTCTTCCTCTCTCCTCCAGCGCGCCTGGCCTTTGGTCGGATCTCGAGATGTGGTCACTCCCCGGTTTTCGTCGTCTAGTATCCCGCCACATCTCACACCGCCTCCCGCCCGCAATCTCCTGCGTTCCTCGGTACCCGAGCGCTCGCTGCCAGCCAGAACCACTCGTTCGGCTGCCCGGCTCTCTCGGGTATTTCCCTTCCTCTGCCGCCCGGCCGCTCCTCCCGCTGCCCCGCCGGTGCCCGCGGGAGCGGAGCCAGCGCCAGCAGCGAGCCCCGGGCGGTGGTTCCGGAGCGGGAGCCCCCCCCGCCGCTGCTCCACCTGCCCGTGCCGGCGCCGGGCGGGGATGGCCGCGGCCGCGGCTCCCTCTAGTGCCCGCCCGGCTCCGGGAGCTGGCATCGCATCCAGGCAGCTTCGCCCCGCCGGCTGTGCCTTCTGGGGCAGCGGGCACCGCGTGTCTCCGCCCGGAAAGCACGACTGGGAGCATCGGCTCTTTCCTCCAAGGCAGGAATTCCGGGAAAAAATTAGAGTCCACCCCAAAAGCTCTGGGGGATAGGAAGACCTTCACCTCTTGCATGAAGAATCATTTGCTCACTTTTCCCTGCTTCTCATTATAAAAGCTATTTTTCCCAAAACAGGATGTTGGGCCAGGGGAGGTAATATAAACAGATGCATTCTTTGAAAGCTTGCGGTGCATTTTTGCGGAGCACAGGCTCTGCATTGGAAATGCAGAGACCCATGAGGTATGGGAATAAGGGACAGCAGCAGCAGAAAGAAAAACCCATCCTCCGACAAAAGTGAGTCAGCCCAGAGCCTCCCTTGACTTTAGTATTTTTCACTGAGAAGCAGAGGGCACAAAGTTGCGATTGAGGTGAAAACCTTTAAACAAAGCTGAAAGCCTGAAACAGTATTATTGGCAGCCTTGCTTCCTTTTAAAAACGTGCAGCGTTAGTTAATTTATACCAGCACTGACCTTTGATGACCAGGAGAAAGGGTGAAGAGATTCCATCTCTACTCCTTTCCCTTCAGGTTGGCTCCAGCACCTGAAAGGCAGTGACTGCCAGGGTTATTAAGCAGTATCACGTGGATCCATCACTTCATCTAGGCACAGGCTGGTTCTTTCCCCCATTGCTGTGTGCTCCTGTCTTTAGCAGGTGTGAGATTTTCACAAAGTGTGCCCTCAGCATCGGGGCAGGGAGAGTGGAGCCAGGGAGGCTGTGGCTGGCCTTTCTACCAGCTCCCTTATGGATATCCAGCTGCCCAAAACCTGCACCAGGAGCAGCTTTCCTCAACCCTCCTTGTATGCATCTCACCTCTTTCTTTGTTTCTCTGCTCTGGTCTCTAAACTTCTTTTAAACCTTTAGAAGCAAAACCCTTCTCTCTTTTGTTCTAAACCCTCTGTGGAATTCCAGAGGGCCATAGTTAGTGTTTTGAAGCCACGCACATACACTTGCTTATGTTCCTATACAGTGCACCAACCAAACACATGCTGACTGTGTCACTGATGTGTCAAGGTGGGAACTTGCCATTGCTGCATGTGCCAGCCTGGCTTTGCTCCCCTTGTTTCAGATTAAGGTCCCCTTTATGGTGGCACTTTTACACAGGCTCCACCGGCCCTGAACAAAATCACCGTTTAGACAGTCTCCGAGCCTGCAGTGCCGACAGCTAATGCAGTGCTTCCCCAAGAATGAGCTACTGAGTCCTCCTGCAAGGTTCTGGGCCTGTCCACACCATTTCTCTGCCAAATCTCTTGCGCAACGCATATGGGAATGATGAGTAAGGGAGTAATACCTTTTGACTCACTGGACTAAAGCAAACTACTTTTGGAGGGGCAAGCTGGAAAAAACAATGGATACGTACGTTTGGTTTGGCTTCATAATTTTTTCTGTTTCATCTAGACTGAAATGACTGGCATGCACTGGAGAGGAAGGAAGAAGGGAATGCTCGCTATTCCCAGGATTGAGCACTGCAGTCTAGGCCTCCTCAGCAAGAGGCTCCCACAGTTTAACCTGCACTCATCCCCTTCTTGCATAAAGCTTCCTCTGAATGCAAAGCATTTTTTTTTCAGAATCTACTGTTTCAATAGAACATGAACACTGTGAGGAAAACACAACATTATTATCATTACTATTTGTAATTACTACTACTCTTTGATCCTAAATGCTGCTGGTAGGAGGAGTCTTCAAGGATATGACATGTCACTGATGGCTTCACAGTACATAAGGGGTGGCCAAAACCTGATGGGCTGTTTTGAAGAAGGTGTGGATTACCTGTCCTGTTTCAAATTACTTTTCCTAGCTCACTATCTGGTAGGAAAGCATGGAAGTTTTTCCCAAGGAAAATTTCCCCAGGGAAGTTCTCAGGACCCTTGTTTTATTTCCAGAGAAGACAAACTAGTGCAAAGTCCCCAAGTGGTTTAGAGAGCTACATTCAGTTGTCTTCCAGTGGTGCCCAGGCTCCTTTCCGAGGCCAGCACTGACAGAGAAGGAGGGAGGTGGAGGGTGAAGTGCCAGGGGCACTGAGCACTTGCACCTCAGCTCAATTGTGAAGGGTCTGGGGCACTTTCAGGGAGGCAGAGGAGCACAACTTCTCCTTGCAGAGACTGCACATAAATAAGGCAAACAGTGCAGGCATTTGGGGTTGCACAGCCTGGCTCCACCGCAGCTATTGTGATCCCTGTTATTCAGGAATTCTACAAAACCGTACCAATTCTCATAAAAGTTTTGCAGAGTAGATAAATACTACACTCCAGCACTGGCAGTAAGGGGAAAGGGAAAGCTTTAAGCAATTAGGCTGGGCCACACAGCGATTCAGCAGCGCGCGGGGCCGCCAGCTGCGCAGCGCTCCCAAGGCATCCTCATCTGCCGCCTGCCACAGCACCAGCTCCGCCACGGGGCCAGGGAGGGGGCATTGCTGGACCACATCCATCTTTGAAGGGAAGGAAGGGTCTGATCTTCCTTATGTTAGCAGGAGCAGCAGCTTTTGGAAAAGATGCTGACCCGCAGCTGGATGCGTTTTCCCTGGATTGCCCCAGTAAGCTTTGTTATCTACTTTGCACTTTTCTATCTATTTTGTAGAGAAGTTAGAAGGTCTTAACTTTGGTCAGAGCTGTTCTTGGCCAAGGTTTTGCTGATGCCTCTGCTCCCTTTCCTGTGGTGAGAACAGAGAAATGGGTTGGGTCTCATCTCTCCTTTCTTGCCAGAGCTGGCTGCCATAGTGCTCTACCTACTAGAGATGAAAATGCTTTAGGCTCCTTTGAGTTGACCCATCCATGTCCATGAGGATTTAGAGTAAGTTTGAGGGAAGTCCTAGCCCCTGGGCAAAAAGAGAACATTGTATTTTCTTTTTGAGAAGCAAAAAGGTTTTTTAGCTCAGAAGATACTGTTTTGGAAAATCAGAGCTGACCACATACTAATTCCATCTCCTCCCCATTCTGGAGTGATAAAGCATGCATGATGCTGCTTGACACTGATATTTATAAGACAAAGTAGAGGTCAAATTTGCTGAATGTTTTCCAAATTCCAGTGAGGTTTATCACAAAGAGCCCCATGCACAGACCCAAGTGGCGTGACTGACAAGGGCTGGATTGTGGAGTCACTAGAAGGCTCAGTTTCCAGCCAGTGCTGACGGGCCAAATCATGTTCTTTGGGGCAAAACCTGATGGAAAGCTACAACTGAGCAGAGAGACTCCAGGGAGCCTTCACGGCAAAGTTTCTGACACGAAACTTCACTGTGAGGAGCTGGGTTTTCATGCTTCAAGGAGAAGCACTGTCTGCTACCAGCACCATCCTGCCTAGGTCTGATGAGAAAGAGCTTGGAACTCAGCCCCTGTGGGGCAGGCAGGAGGTTACTGCCTTCCCTTGTCTGCACCCTGACATCTGCCCTGGATCTCTGCAGCCTCTATGGAAGAGAAGCGCTGCTGGGTTTTCTTTGCCAGCTTCCTGTCCAAAGTGCAGGAAGAAAGGTTTTTTTCCCACAGCAAGTGCTGACAGGACTAGCAGAAACTTGTCCAAGGCAGATGGGCAGAAGTGCCCACCAGCAGCATGCTCCGATTGAGAAATCGGCTCCGTTTCTCCCGCCCCTCTCAGACATCAGCCCCCCCAGGGCTGCTGCTGACACTGTCTGTCTCTGCTCACGTTGGAGGACTGACACTAGGGAGACTTCTCTGTGCCCTGACGAGCTTACCTGCCAGTGCATTTCAGCTTCCCGGCCCAAAGCCAGAGGGGACGGATTTGGTATTGCTAAGCCTCAGTTATTTCAACAGAGACAGGCCAGGACCCACTATTACTCAGAACAGAAACTAGATCTGGAGCAGGAATGAAGCTGACACCTGCAAGGGAGGCTTAAAATCAAGAGCCTTCCCCCAGTATCAAAGTTTAGAGCAAGGCTCAGCAGTTCATGCTTCTCCACAGACATTTGGAACAGAGGATTATGTCCACGTTTGTGCAAACTTCCTTAAGATATTCCCCACAAGATATAGGCAAAAGCTTTAAGAATGCGTGTGCTGTCCAGGTAAGGGAAGGACAGGGAAAAGATGAGAGGAAAGCACCAGATCCCTCAGGTGAGAGGCATATGCCCCTGCCCAGAGAGTAGGAGCTATCAGAAGTTTGGGTTTATGAGTACGTCAGACAAAACCAACTACTTGGTGAGCTGTGTAAGAACTGTCATTTCACTCCATGCTGGTTGCTGAACAGTAAGGCATCGTTTCATTTTCTGGGTTTTTAAGCACTGTGGAAAACCAAAGGAAAACTTATACCACATACAAGAACACAGGTCTGATGACTTTTCAGGTAGGCTACAAGTGCCATATATTGCAGAGGAAAATGTGACCATATTCTTGCAAACGGCTAAATTTACAAACTGTGACTTCAGCCACCCATCTATCTGCTTGTCTGCTCTTAACTGCTACAGGAATACCTTTCCCACACAAAAAGCCACCTTACAATCATACCCTTTCTGCAGGTATTTATTATGCACCTGAACAGATAAAATGTGGAATTAATCTTTGTCCCAAAAGGAAACAAATAGTCTCCTGAAGGGCTAAAATATAATTCATATTGAGGCAGTTAACTGAAAGGTTTTTCCAGTTTTAAGGAAAAGACTCCAAGTAATGAAAATTTTCCATGGTAGTTGTTTTGCCTTCTAAAATCTAGGACTGATCTTACAGCACAAAAGAAAGTTCAAGGACTAAGGCACTTGGCTAAATTAGCATCAGTTCTTTTTCACAGCCTTACTGTGTGACATTTGGAATATCACTTACCCACTTGCTGTATCCATTCCCAATGTATGAAATGGGGATAACAGCACTTCTTTACCTCCACTGTGGATCAAAAGGATAAGCCTATTAATCATTTTCCAAGATGCTCAGACAATATGATTAGTGAAGAAATAAATACCCTGCAAAAAATTGACCTTGGGAAATAGAGCAAATATGACCAAATATTAAAAAAAGTGAAAATGGAAAAGGCTTACAGCTCTTCTGTAAAGCACAAGTGCCTCACTACTGCTTCTTCCAACATGTTTATCCAGAATGATCTTGAGAATCTTGTCTTCTTCGAGGAGTCAGACTAACAACTGCAGCTGACTTCCTCTCCCTAAGCTTCCCACCACCCAAACTAGACAGGAGGCTCCAAGAAGAGAAATCCCTGTGTGCTGTGGGAAGCCATATCCTGGACTGTTTCTCTTGTGTCTGCTACAAACTGTAACCACCTCTGTTTCTTTCCTACACCTCATCTGGAGAGGATCATGAGTTCAACATTGGGACATACAATTGGCTTTTGCTACCTGACAATGCTCCCATGACCCCTGAGCTTATCCAAAGTCTCCTGTAGTAAACTGGAGAACTGCAGGAATACTTTCCCTTGTAGCACAGTAACTAAATATTACTCCGCCTGTTAGCAGCAACACTGTGCCAAGGATTTGTTTCACTCTGCTCGTCACTTGCACTTGGAGAGAGGTTTGCTGAAGGATCAAATCTATGTCTCCGATGAGCTCCTGCACATCAGATACAGGAATAGGCTGTGTGCTTATGCTCTGTCAAGTCTCTGAGGTGAAGTGGCATTCAGAATTTGAAAGCGAACAGAAAAAGTAAAAAACCATGAACAAATCACAAATTTGTGATCTTCTGATTTTGAAGCATGGTCTCAAGCCTTCCAGATAAGCCAAAGCCATAGATGAGCAGCTTGTGTGCCACTTCTGCCGGCTGCTCTACATCATCCTTGTATTTAGACCATTAATCTTAACTCTGAGCAGCATCACCTCCATGCATTCCTGCTAATCGCTACTTTTCACAGCACCAATTGCCCTGCAGAGAAGCTGAATTCTTCAGTTTTGGTGGTTTTTTTGCCCATTGTAACCAAAGAAGGGAACCGAAAGATGACAAAGTCTGCATAAAGCACACTTGTATGTGCCTGCCTGACAGCAGTGTTATTAACTTATCCTTTCAGCCACAATCAGATAAATCCAAAACCAACTCGCATTCTTCCTTTACATACTCAGAAAAGGAAATACATGTGTTTATATTCAAAATCCACATTCAAATAAACCACTGGTCAAATCTTGCCATCTTATGGTGTCTGAAAGGCCAAATTTGTATTTGCAGAAATCTTTCCCCTTCTCCCATCCCACTGCCCCCACAACAACCTTCCTGCAGGCTCTTCCAAGATGACAGGGTCAGACATTGGTATTGGGACACAACCATTATGGTGTGCTGGTGCTCTCATTACACACACACTTACTTTCCAAAGCTTACAGTTGAGATCTGATGTTCACTGCACGCTGCAGCTTGGCATGCAATGCCATTTCCAGACAAACCAAAGAAAACTTATGACTGTTTCTCTGCTGTGAGACATCAGGAATTGATTTGTGCTGGTTGCAATTTAACTTTCAACCTTCAAACTAAGATCCCTTCCCATTCACTTCAAATATTTTGCAGGGAAATTTTTTCACCCCCCAGTGGCCATTTCTCATCGAGCTGCCTTCCAGCACCTGTCCTGCCATACCTGTGCATACTTTAGCAGAGACTAACTTAGCAACCCCCCCCTTGGGACAGACCCTGCAAAAGTAGTTCTGATGATTCCAATGCCACTAGATGGGCACTTCAAGGCTCGGTAACACACTTGTTTTTCCCACGGAATCTGCCTGGGGAGGTCTATATGTAGCTGCATATGCTCAGTTCTTTACTCTGGCCTTGGCTCATGCAAGCAGACTGATCAACAGTGTTTTAGATGTTTGCTGAACTCCTTGCAAAAAGGCCGCGTCCTTAAAAATAAAACAGAAGGAATGCTGTAGTACTGCATTCTAGCTCTCAAAAATACTGCTCTGTTGTTTTAGGCTAATGTTCTAACATCACAGATGTTACCCTTCTTAAAATGGAGGGAAAGATCAGAGCACCATTACCCTTAGCTGGGAATTACAGGTCTTTATTTTTTAAGAGAATGTAGAATTTTACCCTTTGGCAGACAATGTTTTTTCATTTGATAAGAGGACAAAAGTTGGCATGCAGTGTGGTTTCCTTTGTCAGTCAAAAACCCGTACCTTTACATTCAATTATATAAAATATTGAAAGGAGGAAAAATTCCAGGGCTGGAATTCATAGATGTGTTCTCCAACATTTAAAATTTGTGGTTTTGCTCGTGTGTTTATGATATAATGTACCATTCTATATCAAAACACTCAAATGATTCATCAAAGATCCAATGATAAAATAATTGCAAAGAAACTGGAATGCTTTAAATACACAATCAGGTTCATGTGCTTTCAGTTCTGCCAAGTTACTTCTCTACATACAAGTAGAGAACATTTGAGATACTTGGACTCAGCCTTGCATCACCAACAAAACTTATGTGGAAGAGAAGTAAATTGAACAGAAACAAAAAATGGCACGATTTGTCAGTCACTTGAAACTTTCGACTAAAATTTATTTTTTTCCAGATTGCTGCATTTTAAAAACAGTTGATTCTCTCTTTAGCGTGAAAGCACTAATGCTTCACTTACATTGCAACATCACACTGACTACTGGAGCTTTTATACCTGGCCATCAAATATGGTATCTAGTAAAAATGCAGTGTATGGAGACAGAGTTGTTTCTCTCTTGGATAAAACTTCTTTCAACTTTGCAGCCACAGAACACTGGACTATGTGCTTCAATGTACTGACTGCACATCTCAGGTGAGTAAAACAATTCTGACTTCACTCTCACACCTCCAGATAGTTTGGGACATGGAATAACCCAGGACCAACCAGCTCCAGTCTCACAGCTCAAGAATGACTTTCAGAGGATGCCCTATGCTGTATCCAACCCTGATCTGCTGGGTGCAACTCCAACATCCTACCCACAGCCACTGTATCCAGGCAGGAAAACTAGTGTAAGCAAGAGAACTATGGCGCCAGGAAGAAATGTGCAAGTTTTATTTTTAAACATTGCTGGACTGAAAAATAAAGAGTCATATGGCTTATTGGTATTTCAGGAGAAAATGGTGAATAAGTTAAAGAAGATTTCATTCCAAAACATATGCTGCTTTCACTTAGAGCTAACATAATGTACACATATATTCTCTTATTTTTGAAAGTGTTGAACAGCCACCTTTTTCCCCCCACAAAGATCTGTAAGTACATGCATGGCACTTCCTACAAAGCTGTCGTGGGCTAAAGGCTTATAGACAGTGATTTTTTTTTTTCAAAAGAAATATTAATCAGACCCAAATATAATTCTTTAAATCAACTTCTTCCTGAGCAACTTAGAATTTGGAATGTACCGAGAAGTTTCAATAAATAAGTCAAAGATTAACCAGCTCAAAATGTACCTTTGAAGAGTTAAGCAAAATATATTTAATGACAGAGAAATAGGCCATAGAACCAGGAATATTAGATGCTATGTGCCAGATAAATTTAAGAGTTACCATTTGAGGAGGAGCGGCCAGGTTGATTGTTACGAAAATACAACAATATTAAAACCTAGCGAGTAAATAATTAAGCAGCTTTTGCATTTAGATTATAAGTAGTGATGGCTGAAGATACCATTAAATAGACAGAAATAGACTCTACCGTAAGCAGCAGTGAACTTGCAGGAATGGTGAATGTGTTAAGTAACTATATTCTGTTAAAATGTTGGCAGAAAAAGGATTCAAACAGAATTTCAGAAATATGAGAATACTAGTTTTCTTTCCAAAATATAACAACTCCACAGTGTGTAAACTAATCATTACTCTTTCAATGTAATTTCATAGAAACCACTTAAAATATACAATGCAGCAGATTCATATTTTAGCTAATGTTAGTTACTATCTGTGCCATTTTCAGCTTTCTTTAATGTGCTCCTCCACAGTAGTGCATTGCTACCACCAACCTGGGATGTTAATAATGAGAACAGAATCTTCTCCCTAATATTTTCTGTAAGTTAGCATCTTGTCTTAATACTTCTTTATTTTCATTCTCTGTGTATAAGTAAAGACTGAGTGGTGAAGAAGATGGACCATAATGTTTATTGGCTCTCAGCAGGCTCATGGAAGAGAAAATCCTTGGAAAGCCCATTTGAGGTGATCCCGAGTTTATATGCTTCATCCATCACAAAATAACTTTTGCTTGTTCCAGCAAACTGAAGTATGACCTTGCAGATGGCAGTCACGGAATAGGAACCAACGATTTTCTGGTACATGTTTGAGAAAGGATGTGAGACAGACACAGGTGGATTGTCCTCACCCTGGCAAGCAGCTGCAATATCTCATCCCTGCTTCTTTCCTATGCTCTAAGGACAGGAATTTATTGCTATTATTCTCTATTAGTCCAGCTTTCTATGACAACTACGGTGCATAAGAGGCCAAGGCCTGATCAAGACCCCAAAATTCCCCCCTATTCTGCTATGTAGCAGAAGGCCAAAGAGCTCTGCCCAGGGCTGCATGCAGGTCTGTCACTTGTGCAGCACCAGTGCACACACATCACAGGAAACCCCATCCCAGGGACACCCACCTTAATAACAACAGCACGCCACATATTGATGCTATTTCTCTTTGCCCTTCCAGCTCCCACCAATGCCCTTTCTAGTGCTGGCAGATAATTTGTGTAGTGATTAACAGGGGCAACTTTCACAGTGACTCTCTTAACAACCTATCACTGAACCAGCTTTGGTTTCAGAGAGCACATCTTCTTGTATTTGTTTTATGATTCTGAAATAGTTCAACTAGAGAAGCTGTGTATGTTCGTACTGTTAATTTTCCTTCTAGCCATGCTAAAAGCAGGAGTCTGGTGTTTGTGCTGGTGGGGAAGGTGTGCTCACCTTCAGATGTGAACAACTAAATTCTGCAGTTGCAGAAATACAGGTCATGCTTAATAGGAGTTCCAGATCATCTGAGTTTTTTAATGAGTAGCTTTTCCTGTATCTCTTTGGATTTGTAACCCAAAATAATAATAAAAATCGAAAAATACCATTCTTGAACATCAACCCCATATTTTACATCTTTTCCTTTAGAGTCTAATAGAAACATACTCAACTGCCCAAACAAAGCTCTGCCTGGCACTTTTAATTTGTTGTTGCCGTTCACCGACCTGGTAGCTTTTCCCACTTCATGAACTAGAAGGGTTTACCAAAAATATCTGGTTCCTGTAACTTGTCTTACACTCACTAGTATTGATTTGGCAGAATAGCAGCCTTGCTCCTCCGGCACAGGTAATTCAAGGAGCTGTTACCCAGCCCCTTTCTGAGCCCGTCATCCTTGGATTCACAGACAAAGCAATGGCTTTGACCATACCACTGGGATACCAGTGTGCTCTGGACAGAAAGAGGCACTCTTCCCAAATGACTCACTGCCTGTAGTTCACTTGCTGGTAGTTCATGCCACAGTGTTATGCCGTGAAGACTCATTTCTGGTCAAAGAGAGAGATGAGAATCCGTAAAATTTACTTTTCAAGAATGCCTAATCTATTCTTCCGTATTTCACAGGTTCTCAAAGGACCTACTGTGTATTCCAAAAGTTATTTTGTGACAGATGGTAGATACTTCTCTCTTGAACTGTGCTATAGCAAGGATGCTACAGAGCCAACACCGTATAATGAATGAAACCTGCAAAATCAGGTATCTCCCAATAGCTCCAGCATGTGGGAATGGTCTCTTCTGTTCCATTTCAAATCCGCTGCGCATTAACTCAGTTCCTTAAGGAATTACTTTTAATAATAATTAAAAAAAATCTTAAGAAAGCTGGAGGGGTCACCAGAAGAGAAAGGATAGCTCTTCCATCCATCACCTTTTATAGATATCCTCTAGCCACTTTTCATCATCTTCTTCCTCATCATCTATTGGTTCCTCTGTTTCCAGGGGAGAAGGAATGAAGAACTCAGGTCTGGGATGTGGTTTCCTGATATGAGACTTCAGTCCAAACTTGCGCTTTAGCAGGTGGAATTGTTCTTTGACATAGTAATAAAACTCATATTCGTATCTCATGCGTTGGTAGAGGATCTGTATTGCTTCTGGAGAGGGGACGGTCTTTTTCACTGTCACAGTCAAATTGCCAAGTTTCCTATGTTCTGTAAAGAAAGAACAACAAACAACATAGGGGGTGCTGATTAGTGAGACCAGACGTAAAGTTTTTAATTAAAACATTAAGGCATGGCCCGACTACATTACTGATACAAATGAGCTCAAGCTGTCTCTTTAGTAATGGATTTACTTTTAACAAGATATGAAAAAATATAGATGTTTGAAGTCAGGCTTGCACATTTACATATGGCTAGCTCATACATATCATTTGGCTTTTCTGCAGTCACCGAAGATCTTAATTGTCAGTGGTTATCTGAAAATGCAAACCAAGTTATATGAATTATGAGCATAAACTATATGTAGAGAAACCCATGATCTTGCCTGGCTTTGGAAATTTGATGTCAAGCACAGCACCGAGCTTAACTGATCAATTATTTCCTATGTGGCATATGGTGACCTGTCTCAGCTGTGCTTTATTATAGTTCAGATCTTAATTGATATTAAAAAGCAGATATTTGCCAACCTGAATCCATCTCAGGGCAGCACCGAAACATTGCAGGCATCACCACATGACATCTCAAGATCAGCTGTACCTGTTAACTTTCTCACTCTGTAATACTTGTTAATTGAACTAGACCCATCTTTCTGTCAGGCCCTGGGACTGGAAGATGTCACTACTTTTTTGTTCACTTGACAACTTTTGCTTTGGTAAACTGAAATACAAACCTTTCATTGTTGATGAAGAATTAGAGTTACTAACAAAGATACTGAATTGTCTCTTTGCCTTCTCTCTCAATAGGTAAGTCTGCCATTGGAGATGAATGTATTTGAATGAGGTGTAAAGCAAACCCTGAAGGCAATAATTTTGCTCTTCTGTAGATGGCAATAGGCTGCCAGAGCATCCTAAGTATATAAAATGGGAACCTAATTCTTACTGTGACAGCAGTTCTTCAAGTCAGGAGTACTCAAAAGGCTCAGGCCATGAAGGATGACAAAGAAAAAGCTTACATGGAGGAAGCAGACAACGAAGAATATTTCGTGTTTCCAACTGGGTTCCAGTGGCAGCAACCACCCTCACTTCCAGAGGGAATCCCCGAATCAAAATGTGATTTTACCACAGGCAGAGTTTTGTTCACATGAGCAGAACAAATTGAGGTCTTCTGAAGCACCTGCCAGCAAAGCTTAACATCTCTACAGAGAAACACATTTTCATAATTGCTTACACATAAAGCTAAAGGATGCTTTGATGGTTCCTAGTACGAAAAGTAAGTTCTTCTTGGGATGCCATGAGTGATATATTTACCCAAGAGAAATAATCAAGAATAACTTTTTAGAACAGAAAGGAATGTTAAACAAATACAAACCCCTTTATCCCAAGAGGTAATAAAATATAAGTAAGTCCATCTAGCAAACACAACTGCAATGATCTTTCGACAAAAAGTTGGTAGAAGATTTTAAGTCTTGAAAAGTACAACAAATGGGCAGAGCACAGCAGAACATGAACTGCTAAAGTTTAATATTCCTATAGCTTAGAGTATCTGCACTTGTAAACAAATTTGATTTTCAGACAGTGGACACACATTTTCCTCCTTCAGAATGAAGGAATTAAAGAAAAACAACTCAGAACATTTTAATAATAGTACATGAGAAAAGTGCTGCTGGGCTGGACATTCTCATATTCACTGGACTTGATTGTGTCACATCCATCTAGTGCAGAAGAAAAGAAGTTATATCTGAAACAGCCACTCTCACTGTCAGTTTTGCTTATCAACTACAGCAGAGTAATTGGAAATGTAGGAATAATGATACAAAGAGAAGGTATGTTAACTAGCTTACCCAATGCAAGAGTGTTCTAAATCACAAAGAATTTATTTAAAGCACTAATTCTATTTAGCATCTATATTTTAATTCCTTCTCTAAAGGAAGAATGGTTCTTATTAGTTGGTTACTACTAAAACATACTACTGTGTAATTAAATGGAACTTTTACACTAAGGTTTGTAGTTCTTTACACTGAAATCCATCATACATAGAGTTCTCTGTTCTTTAATTACAGTGATGTACAGTGAAATATACTCTGTATTTACTGTTTATCAATTTGTTTAGTTTTATTTAGATAGTACTGAAATGATTAAAATATACAAAAACAGAATTAGAAAGAAAGATGCAATCTTTAACTTGCTATTTAGCTAAGAAAAAGCATTGAGGAAGGATCAGGAAATGCTTGCATTTAAAACAGACATTAGAATAGAAAGTATAACCTGTAATTAGTGAATAGTGTGAAATATTTTTGGTGAAAATATCTGTGTTCGTCAAGAGCTTACTCTCTTCTGTACCACCTTTACCCACAGGCCGAAAGAGACTAATAAATGTCTCATCTTGCTAAATTCTCAGTCAAGTTGTTCAAGTTACCTTCAAATTGCCATTGATAGGTATGAGATGACTACACTCCAGGAAGGCCACTGTACTCAGTCTGTCCTCGGGTGAGAAGAAATTTACTTTCTTATGATTCTTGAGCACTTCAAGACATTCTTCTTTCTTGTGCTTAGCTGATCGCTCCTGCCAGCTTTGCAGTCTGGTTTTCTTTACAAATTCAGCAGCAAATATACACTACTAAATATTGCATTTATTACCTTAAGCCTTTATACTGCTTGCCAACTGTTTTTATTTTACGTAAGTTATTTCTGTTACAGAAAACTCCATTTAGCTCACTGAAAAAAGCTCTTTACTTATACAGTCCCTCCAGGACTCTAAGTGGGAAAAGCCACTTTCCCAGCTCCAGCTCCCTTCGGTGGCTGCTTCTCTCAGCAGAGAGAGGCACTTATGCTTAGCCCAGGAGTGCTGCCAAGGATGACAAGGTGAAAAGCATGAGACTGTTTTCCCGGGGGGCAGTCTGTGGGGGGCAGGAGCTGCCAAAGGCAATGTCCTGGTGGTGTGCCAGGCAGGGAGCAGCCCAGTGCTCTGTGCCACCCTTGCAGCACAACACACTCCTCCTCTGAACTTGCTGTTGCAGTGGCACAGGGGGTTCCTGGATGTGTGCAATTCTTTGCTCTGTGCACACACCTACGTCTACAGAAGTACACACATGGACAGACAGAAACATCCACACTCTGGAAAACTGCAGGAACAATGTAAATTTTCTGGCTCCTGTTTGCCTGCCTTGCAGCACAATGATCAGAACTGCAGTTCTGAATCATCAGAACTGTATGAAGAGCTCTGAGGTGTGGGTTGTTGCATGGCATGAGCTGGGGCTGTGCCTGGCTGCAGGCTCAGCCTTTTGATAAAACAAGTGAACTCTGCCTTTTTTTTTTTTTTGTACTTGGACTTTATTTACACTGAGTTTTAATCTTAAATACTCTCAAAAGGCTCTCTAATAAAAATATGAATCAAATCACAAAACTGCCCCTTGAGGTCACCTTACCCACCTCTTCTCACCATACAAGCAAAATGGAAAATTAGGTAAATCTGGCTTAAAGCCAAAATACCAATCTGCATATGCTAAATAAACCCAGGTGTCCCACCAAAGTACCCGCATTTTACCTTTGAGACAGCTAACCAGATGGAGGGCAACAAACTACACCAGTTACTTCTTAGGGTTATTTTTGTTTAAATGTGTTTGCTTTGGCATTCTTTTAAATTACTAGAAGAATGTACTATACAGTAATGCAACCTACCAGTGCAGCCTGCTCATACCTTGAATTAAGACTAAACTGGTACACAGAGAGGAATGAAGAAAATTAAATTCTTTTGGGTTACCAGTTGATGAACATTTACTGTTACTTTCCACGCTCTCACTATTTTTTTTTTTTTTAAACTAAGAAGTGGACATTACTCACTGCAGCACTCCAAACCATAGGGAAAAGTGAGTTTTATAATTTGTGGCTCCCAAAACCTTGAATTGCCATATTTAGACATAATGCTCCTAAAGGCATTCTCCACCACAGAAGAGAATTTCAGACCAATGTGCTCTCCAGTCCCCTGCTTTTCTGGCGGGTGCCATGCCGAGGCTGCTCCTCAGCACTGATCCTGGATGAAGCCACAGGGAACCCAGCACCCCTGGGAGTCCCTTGTGGAAAGGTGAGCCAGGTTGGAGGCAGTGTAGGGTGGCTGCAGGCCAGCAGAACCATGGGCTTGCCTGGGTAGGGCTTGCGGTGGAAGAATGCCATGCTGAGCTGCGCTGCTCCCAGGGCTGTGCGAGCACGATGGCTGTCACAGATACCGCAAACTCATTTCCTGCAACTACGTGGGGAGGCCCCGCGTTTCAATCTTATGCAGCTGAGCTACAGCACATGCTTACTTCTCCAGAGTTTGAAATGGAAATAAATGTATGTCACTGTGGTTAGATGTGACGTACGAAGGGGCGAGCGCGCCTCTGCTTGATCTGCCTCTCATTGCTGCAGTGCCAACCAGGGCTCTGACGGCTATGCTAGAAATTATCTCCCCCAAAATACTGAACTGTAGCTTAGCAAAACATTTTCTGACACAATTTGCTTTTCAAACTTAAATTTTTTAGCCTGCTTCTTGAAGGATATCTGAAAAAGGATAGTTTGGGGAGAACAGATGAGACATCGATGTGTTGGGCTCACACTTGTCTTTCCAATGCCCACAGGGCTACTGCCGCTCAGGAGTCTCAGCCCGGGGCAGGTCCCTGAATTCAAGCTGGAAGAGGGATGGTGTGCTGCAGCCGCACTCCACAATGGACCACCTTGCTTAGGTTCACATTTGTTAAAGGAAAGCAGGGATGGTGGAGTAAACCTAACAGAGACACCGAACAGGCAGGGATATATTAAAAATCAAAACTGATGGAAAAGGTAAGTATTAATTCATCCCATAGCATCTACTAACTTTATCTGAAATACTGTGAATCCCATGTATTAATCTCATTACTGCCAGTTTACTCTTCTCTCGGTTATTCACATCAACAAAATACGGTGTAAGTGTTAACATGCAGATAAAGATTAGGCCCTCACGTGCATACTGGAGAGAGTTATGCCAGGCTCACTAACAATGCTTGCTTTGTTTCAGTACTTCTGTCCTGAATTACTGTGCTGCTTTGCTGACATGGAACAACTCCTAACTCCAGGGGATTAGGAGAACTCTCACATGCTGGAACACAGCCATCTCCCATCTAATGGTCAAGTATGGATCTCTCTGGAAGAACAGCTCTCCAGAGGTCAAGGAAACACCCAGAACCTCAGAGATCTGCAATCCTAGGAAATGGAACATCCTATTATTTATCAAACATGGATCTTGGAAGCAAATAAACCAGATTGTGATTAGTACAGATACTGTAAAATTTAGGCTGTCAATGACAGAGATGCAACTAGGTGAGACAGCAATGTTCTTTCTTTCTTTCTTTTTATCACTACAAAGAATAAAGAAACCAAAGGAAAGAACAGACTCACTGTTAACCTCATATAATTTCATTATTTATATTAACACAGACAAAATACAGGAAGCTCTGACAATGATAAACTGGCAGAGAAAAATGGAGGGATGTCAAAACAGAGATTAACCAGGAAGAGCTCAAAGAGATAATCTGAAAGACTTGTAATCAACCACTAATGTTCAAGGAGGTAAACACCAGGGACACATGACATAAAAACACAGCAAGGAAGAAACATGAAAAAAAAAGAAAAAAAGATTAGTGATAAGTGATAAATGATAAATGTAAGAAGCTGGGCTGATAAAGGCATAAATAACAAAAGAAACATCTTTCTGCAGTATGTAAGTAACATGTATTTGGAAAATATTGCAGAGGTCAGCACTGCACTGGTCTGGCTGCCAACTGGACAATACAATAGCGATATCCATTCAACAGTGCTCTTACATACTACTTGAGCTGTTAAAGGAATTATATCACTATTATGAAACACTTGCCTTACAACACACCCAGCAATGCAAATATCTGACTTTCTCCAGCTACCAGTCTCTGAAGTCTCTTCTCCAACAAGTATTTATTATGAAATCTCTAACTCTCCTCCTGGAAACTTCACAGTGTTATGCCTTCGCTCCTACCGGTTCAGAGCTGTGGATCCAGCAGCATGGATTTCCAGCTGCATGGGACATCTCAGCCAACTGTCCTGTATCACACATTGCCTCTGCTGCTGCCCTCAGCCTGGGAATGTGCTGTATCTCACACAAGATCAGATAACAAATCTCAACAGGATCTTCTAAGAGACTTCTTTATTTGGTGCACTTAAATGTTGCACTCCCAGTCCAGGTAGGTCAACACAAAAGAAAAAGAAAAGCTGAAAAATAACTCATACTGATAGAATGAACAGGCAGATTCTTATGAGAATGTGGTCAGGTACTTTAACAGCCATTAAGCAACTTTTAAGTTGAACAAGACAGAGCAGGAGGTGCCAAAACCAAAGTCATCTGCAGAGGAAATGCCAGGATTGTCTAGTTTGAGTTGCTGAAAGAACTGCTACGGTTGCAGCTCACACGCAATTTCTAATATATCTTTTATAGCTGTTTAAGTCTTATTCAATGAATCCACTCAAATCTGGATCTGACAAAACCACAATTTAAAAATAGATTCTTACAGATCACTTGTGAATAGTGCTGCATAGTAGGTTATGCAGATACTAACATTATTACTTTTTTGCAGAAAGAAGAGAGAGTTGCAGTGACCGAGACAAATTTCAGGAGCGCTTACGAGCAGGAAAAGCTTCACCACAGCTATGTAACACAGAAAATCTGCAGAGATACAGCCCAGGATTTGAGAACCTAGAACAGGCATCTTGCCTTTGTGCTCCGAGTCATGGTAGGCTGCTATCTGTGATTTTTGTCCGCAAAAAGGAAATGATGAAGAGGCGTGCTGTGCAAGCTAAGATGTCCAAGAGGGATGGAGAGAGGTGGAGGTAACTTTATTTCCATATATAGTATTGGTAAGTGAAACACTGGCATATAGCATCCAGTTTTGTAACCACATCCTAAATCAGACAGAGTATGAAAACAGCCTCAGAATGAACACTGGGGTTGAAAGGGACACTTTGGAGAAAGATGATAAATTCATTCTGGTCAGCTTACCAAAAAAAGACGATTGAGAGGTGACTTGTTTACAGCATCTGCATATTTTTATGGTGAGAAAACTATGGGTACTGAAGGGTCGAAAGGAGAAACCAGACGAATGCAGACTGGAAGTAAGGCACTGCTTTTTTAAAGCGGTGAAGGTGATTGATTGTTAGTAAAAAACAAACATAGTTGATCTGCTATTACTTGGTACTTCTGCATCAACGCTGGATAACTTAATGAATTCCAGATACTGGTCTCTACGCAGCAGAGAGACTGTGTGGCCTGTAGCACACAGGAAGCCAAGCTCAATGTCCCAATGATCCATTGAAGTCTTTCACAGATGCAAGTTTGAAACATCTTGCTTGTGCCAGCTTCCAAGTCAGAAGCACCACATACAAAAGCCTTTTTGTCGCTGCCTTTGAGATACCTCAGCGTGCGTATCATTTTTGAAAGATGTGTGAACACCCAATTTGCTCTCTTTTCCACTTCTTGGCTGTTCAAACCTAGTGGTCACCACCCTGTAGTATCAGGCCTTGCAGGAATGGGAAATAATCTGACATTTAAAAAAAAATGTTGAATCCACGGCCTTAAAAATTGTTAATTCTACGTGCAGCCTCTTAGAGTCTTAGACTTAAGCCTAAGTCTTCCAAGAGCATACCTATGACTGCTTATTTCTTTATATAAATACAGAAATGAAAAACAAAAGCAAAAGTACTAACTAGGATGAAAGTAATGTCCAGTAATAAAATTTATGCACTACTAAGGTAAAATCACAACTGACAGGAGATACAGGACTGGGAAGATGCATATTACTGTATGAAAGCTGCTATTAAAATGGAAAAAAAAAAAAAAAAAAGGTGCTATCGGTTCTTTTCTCCCTTGTGAGAAAGTTGCTAGTTCTAAGAACATTTTCTCCCAACCATGTCGGCACACAGACAACTGAAAGCCCCAAAACAGTTTTATTTCTTATTATTCCAAGTTGCAGGCAGTCAAGAGAAAATTGTCTCTTTTGCCCTTAGGTTCTTTTGTGTATAATGAGTGACTGAAGGCAGTCAGGGGACGAGGCACTGCTGAAGAAGGAAGAATGCTACCAGAACAGAAACAACACACTGTTCCTTTCAAGTTCACCCCTTCCTGGCCCACAGCCCGACTGCCTTGGCCAGCTGCCACGAGATCAGGACAAAGGCTTCCTCCTCTGGCCAAAACCAAGGAAAAGGGTCTGTTTAACACAGGCAGACTTGTTTCAGCAAGAGAAAAAAAAATAAAAAGAAGGGGAATTATATTAACTAGAAGTCCTGGGAGAGGAGAGTAATCTCATAGTGTGGCTAATGAGATTCTCACCCTGTGCATTTCCTGGAGAGGGAACATCTTGATTTTCTACTGTTCAGGCTAGAAGGCAAAGTATAATGTCCCAACATGGCTAAGCCCTAAGGCTGCCAGGCTCTTTATGGCCCCTGAGGCACTATGAACCAGAAAAAAAGAATGCATCTTTCCTCCTTCCAGGAAGCTCCAGGCAACCCACTCTGCCCTCCATGCCTGCACAAATAAGCTCACGTGAAGGGCAAGTGTCCTCACGCACAAAAATACAGTAATTCTATGCACCTAGCAGACCTCCAAGAATCTGATAGATAGAGAAGCCAAACATTTAGCTTTCTCAGGACTTCACAGTGACCCAGCCTCCTGCTGGATTTTCACAAATGCATTAAACCCCAGTCAAGCTGAATTCACGCCTAGGCTCTGCACTGTATCTGTTACAGAGCCTGCAGCCATGTCTGTAATGAGAAACCTGGGACACTTGGGATTTTGCTGCAATTTGAGAGGTTGTGTCTCACCTGGAAATCTTGGAGGCAGATGCTGTTGCAGAAGTTACAGAGATACACCGGCTCTTCATGACAACCCCAGCACTTCTTTAGCAGCGCAGCCACAGGTGAGGGACAGGGACTTGGAAAAGGCAGAAGAAAATCCCTAGGTCTGGTGTGACCTGTTTGATCCTGAGCACCAAAGCGCTCCCTCAGAGGCTGTATCACAGGATGTAGTGTATCAGTGACCTGTGGCAAGAGACTTCCCCTGGAAATCCTTTATATACATGAGAGCTTTTGGAAGAAGGCCTCAATTCAAGGAGAAGTATGATTTTAATCTGCTTGGGTTAATAAAAATGAATACAGGACATTTTTAGGTGCTTAGAAGCTGTTCAAACACCATCAAGATTTACACATGTATGTACTTGCTCTGTATTCCAGGCAATACATTTTCTTCCAGGAGTGTGGAAACAGCATTTCTGACATACTTATGAGACCAAGATCTTTGCAGATAAAGGCTTCCCTATGCACCCATACCAGCCAGTAGCAAAGACAGCTCCCTCTAGCAACTCTCACCTGTCTTCAGTGACAGACATGATCAGCTCCAGCACACCTTGGCCATTCTCGCTTACGCGTCAGCACAGGAGACAATTCATTGAGGAAACAGAGCTTGCTCAATGATCTTTTTTACTTCAACTCCCATTTAACATTACAGTGCAGACAGGGAAGAGACACATGGGCACATCCTACTGCCATCTATCACCTTGTTTACAGGAAGTATATACTCAGTAGCCTGAACTCTATTGCTTGCTAAAGGACTTAGCTGAGTACTCTGAAAGCACACATGAATCGGAATGAGGATATGAAAAGCCATTGCTCCTGCACTTAATCCTGCAAATTGTCTTATGTCTGCAGTATTTCAACCAGTTATTTCATGCCAGTGTTAGAGGGACTGGATAGTATCAAAGTTTCCAGGATAGTCTGCACATTAGTTTAATGACAATACTAGATCTGACATAATGACTACCGATGCTTCAAAGTTACATTGCACAAACCTTTCCCTTGTGATTAACAAAAGAGGAGATAAAATGACCTGCTGTATTTTTCCATTTCAATATTTACGGGCACTTGTAAATGTTAACACCTCTGAATAAGGATAAAATGAGACAGAAACCAGGAAGGATGTGACAACAATTAGGAAAAGCTCTACAAGATAAATCAATTTTGGGAGGGAACAAGGTTACTAAAAGGAACACTAAACTTGCAACAACCTAGGCTTTTGAAGAAGAACATTGCAATTTTCTACATTGCAATCTTCAGGAGTGGTGGAATAAGGGCACCCAGCATTACTCACAGGACATGCAATGTTCAAAGTTATATCAAGATAAAGAGAAAAAAAACCTGTTGAGGCAGGTTGGCCCTAGTCAGCAGTCGCTGACTGGGCCCATGTGGTCACATGCTCTGTCCCCCTGCCCCCACAATGGGGGGATGGAGAGAACAGCAAGAACAAAAGTAAGAAAACTTGTGGGTAGAGATAAGGACAATTTAATCCAGAGGAGGAGGGGAGGGAAGGAGTGATGCCAATGACATCCCTCACCACATCCCCAGTCAGTGCATGAGCAATGGCCATCCTAGAAGCCAAAGATCCCACTCCTTCCTCCACCTCTACTTTTATTGATTACTGAACACGTTGTTTTATGGTATGAACTATCTCTTTGAACAATCTGGGCTAGTTATCCTGGCTGTGTCCCCTCCCAATCTCTTGCCCATCCCCAGCCTACTGAAAAGTAAAGTGTGAAGCAGAGAAGGCATCTATGCTGTGTGAGGTCTATAAATTTAACTTATCTGGTAACATAACACAGAAAACACCATTAAGAACAAAAGTCAACATTTCAGTGCCCAATTTCAACACCTACTCCTCTAAACAACAAATCTGAGTCTGAATCTACAAAATCCTATTTAATTTGCTAAGCTTACTAGAGCAAATTTTTTTTAATTACAGACTATTTTAATGAAGTTCAGAGTATTTTAATGATGAAAAAGTTATCTGAGATCACAGTACACTCGGGGTTTCCACAGTAAGAAAACAATGAAAATATAAATAATCAAGCCAACTTTATAAAGACCTGCCCAAAAAATATAAAAGTTCGCCTCTGGGAGGCACAGTGTACATTTATGTAGAAGGGACATTGACCACATTGGATGTGTGTAGGCACTTACATGTAACAGGGTCCTGAGGCACATGTTTTCACCCAGGCTCAGTACTCAGTGGGTGACCAATGCACACAATCAGGTTTTGTCTTAGAATTATAGAATCATTAAGGCTGGAGAAGACCTCCAAGTTTATCGAGTTCAACCTTTGACTGAACCCACCATGACAGCTAAATCATAGCTCTAAGTGCTACATTCAGTCTTTCCTTGAACACTTCCAGGGATGGTGACTCCACCACTTCCCTAGGAAATTTTTTCCAATGCTCAAACACCCTTTCAGTGAAGAAATTTTCCCTCATATCCAACCTGAACATTCCCTGGTGCAACTTCAGGCCACTTCCTCTTATCCTGTTGCTGGTTCCCTGGGAGAGGAGACCGACTCGGCTACATCTGCTCCTTCCAGGCAGTTGTAGAGAGTGGTAAGGTCTCCCCTGAGCCTTCTTTTCTCCAGCCTAAACAAGCCGAGCTCCCTCAGCCATTCCTCATACGACTTACCCTCTAGACCTTTTACCAGCTCTGCTGCCGTTCTCTGGACATGCTCCAGCACCGCAATGTCGTTCCTGAAGTGAGGGGCCCAGAACTGGACACAGGATTCGTGTTGTGGCCTCACCAGCGCCAAGTACAAGGGGACAATCACTGCCCTGGGTCCTGCTGGCCATGCTATGTCTGATCCAGGCCAGGATGCCATTGGCCTTCTTGCCCACCTGGGCACACCCTGGCTCATATTCAGCTGGCTGTTGACCAGCACTCTCAGGTCCTTCTCTGCTGGGCCACTTTCCAGCCAAAAAAATCTATTGGGGAGGTTGTCCTCTGCAACTGAGTGTGCAGCTTTGGGAGGGACACACATGGAACTATTGAGGGAGGACGGGGACACCCAGCCTAACCAGACAAATCAGCCAAATCAACCCTGGCAATCAGTGGGGTGACAGATGCCACACCTAGATTGCCTTCACATCCAGTCTTAGTGCTTAGTAGTCCCAGAACCCAATTCAATGTCTAGATGGAGGCCAAGCTCTCCTGTAAGCCCACAGGTGCTGGGAATATGAAGTTGTGACTCTGAGCTCTTTAAGAACACATTCCTCACAAGCTACTCTAGTATGTCCAGTGACTGTGGTCATCAGATTCTAAATAAATAAAGTAACTTGGGCACATCACATTCAACTGAAACTTCATCCATCTGCTTACCACAGTGGCTGACAGCATTTCTGGCACATTCCCAAAGCATTTAATTTTATTAAGTACATTTACTGAAGAAACGAAAACACTTAAACTGAGCAAATACAGAGTCCTCATAAATATAACTAGGTTTTTTTTTTTCATTTTGTTTGAGTAACAGTGGGAAATGAAAGACTGCAAGGCTAAAGGAAGTGAAGGAACTGTTTATGTAGCATGGGAAAAATTAAACTGAGACTCAGCACTTTAAAGTGGGTGACATCCATTTATCAAAATACTTTTGTTGTATCTTTTGCTTTTTGTCTTTCCCTGCTAAGACTAAGAAACAGAGATGCAGTGCTAGATTCATCCTTTGATTTTAGTGGCAATCTGGGTGAGTTCTGCCACCATTTCAAAATCAAAATATTGGTCTGGCATTGCCAATTGCTAATAAAATATACTAATGTATCATGCAATTTCTCCACTAAACTACTCACACATGTGTATACAGTATGAAAAGTTGTGTGGAACTAGTTTTTCCCTTTTTGCACAAGATACAAAGTGGCTCTGCGCTAACTTTTTATTACTTTTGAACAAGTGGGATGTAGACTAAGATGTAGTCTGAAAGGGTAACTGAAGCAGTCTGTGAACTGAGCAGACGAATTAAGCAGGAACTCAAACCATTGATTTCTACAACTAGCTTGCAAAAACATGCACCAAGGAAAATCATTTCCAATGATTCAAAGCAGAACCTTTGGCTAAGTGGTAAGTCTGCCCTTAAAATAAGCTAAATAAGGTGTTCTGCAACTGCACAAAGTACTGGGGCCTGCCAGGGACCCAGCACTGTATTTCACCAGCAGCAGAAGGCAGTGCCAAGTAAATTCTGAAATTTAATATACAGACAGATATACTTCGCAGTTTCACAGCTCTTCTGTCATTAAAAGTTCAAGATTAACTGGGCTGACATTTTGGTAAGTCTTTTGCTAAAGTATAAGACGACAGACTGAGTTTTCTTGCTATCAACCACTTGCACTGGCATTTCTGCACCAAATAGGCGAAGTTGTACAAGATGCAATTTGTTCTTGTTATTTTCAACTAATAAGAGCTAAAACCAGCTGACTACAAAGAGGGTTTACTTTGTAGAAGGCGCTCTTCTTGGTATATCCAGATGAATTTATGCATGTATCAGGATGTGTGCATATGTATACCTATCATAACAGAGTGGTTTTTTCAAAAGCTTGGACCAAGAACCCTCATCTCAGCCTTTTTCACTACGCTGACTGGAATGAACAATTTGCCATTTGCAAACAGAACCAAACAATCTTAACACAAGAAATCTGTTTCATTGTGCTTAAAAAGAATACATACCCTCCATGCTAAGCATGTCATCTGGTCATTACAGAAAATCAATTGGTTCAACACGCAAAATTATGAGCTAGACTAAATACCCAAATTCAGGAAAGAATACAAATTCTTCAAAACGCTATTTGGTATCCAGGATTCACAGCTGATGTCCTGACTCATAGCTTTTAATTGCCACTTCTTAAATTAAAGACACTCAAAATTTACCACTGAGTTTAGCCCTGACTGAATTAAATGAAGAATGGAAATGGACAGGATAAGAATGTAGAGGGGGAAAAGCCCCACACCTGAAATATCCACAAATCTTCGCTAGGGAAATAATAACCCTAACAAAGATGTGGAAAGCATCTGATACCTCTGTGGCGAAACCGGACAAACACTAGCCCCTATGAAGAAAGATTCAGTGCAGAAAAATAGACTGAGGACTTCTCAGACACTGAAACATAAGCTGTGGACAGTGAAAGACCAGAGACACGTGCGCTGATCCAAAAATCTTGGAGAGAATATGGAGGAAGCAACGGCTGAAGTTACCTCACTGCCAAATGCCTGAGCAGGTTTGTTCTACCATCACCCCTTACCCCAGCTGGTCCTATTCCCCATGCTTCACCCTATTCAAGATCCCTTCATAGTTTTACTGTCCAAAATGCTTCTCCAGGTTTCCTGTCTTCTGCAGTTCATTCACTCTTTAGCAGTTGCTTTGGTCATCATGCAAAGGTTTCTTGAGAGTTTACTAAAATAAATCTTCCTCTTCATTCATCTCCTTTGCTCTTGGCAAGGGAGTCCTGGCCTTGTCTGTGTTTCTGTGCTCCACAGGGAACTAAGGTCATGGACTTTGCTCCTGGAGTCACTGCAGAAAAATATAATGGGGTACTAAAAACCCCAAGTGAAGTCCACATAAAAACCCCAAACAATTCCACCAAAACTCAAATAGCACTCAATGATGCACAGATCTATCTATTGGATAAACGAGCAAAGTACTAAGAAGAATTACATAAACTTTGTTTTTATATGCACATCCTTGCTCCTACAAATACTACTGCATGTCAGCTATACTAGCCAGCATCACTCTCTACCCTACTGTGTACCAGCATGAGTGAGGAATACTCCTGCTGATGAACTCCAGCCAGCCACTCAGGGCACCAAACAACCCCCAGAGAGATAAACAGCCATTTACCTCTCTTCACTGATCATGCAGAGAGTTCAGTTTCACCAGTAAATAATTTAAGCACTGACATTAAATAATGTCAATACCCAGTGAAGTAAACCAGGTTTGTCAGCTGTCTGAAGACCCTTCAAGGATCACTCACAGCTACTGTGAAATTGGCAGAGCACTTGGTGGAACAGTAGAGAGTGAAGAAAACTTAAAAAATAAAAACAAGTCTTCAATGCCCAGATAATATTTAGTGGTATTTAGGTTAAAACAGAGTTTTCTGTGAATTTTTTCATTCAATGTTTTAAATAAATTTGCTTTGGCTATGCTGTCACTTCTGTCATGTCCAATTTCCACTAGCTTTTGGAAGATGTTTATTATGTATCAGTCACCCATTAATTCCACACTCATTTTATGCAACAGAAAAAACATGTGTTCTTGCCCAAGCAGTGAACCTCCAGATTTGCCAACATCCTGAAGGCCTCAGAAGCACAGCTCTGCGAAGCACTGGGGGCCCTGGCTGACTGTGCACATGGGTGGTCCCCTGCATGCACCAAATACTCTGCTGCAGCAATGTCCCTGTGCTCCGTACTCCTGTCTTCCCTGCACACAGACCCAACACAGCCCAGCCACTGGGCTCTCCCAGTAACTTGTGCTGCACTTCTTTCTAGTGAGAAAGAAGCAAAACCCTAAAGAACCCACCCCTTCTGTCCTCTTTTCTTTGCTAGATCCAGCAGTACTCTTTATCAACCTCCTTTTCCCGCTTTCACTCCACAAAACCCAAGAAATCAAATAATGTAGCTGCTGGCTTGGAAATGAATTGAAGCAGTCAAGAAGCAGGAGAAGCAGAGACAAGACAAGCACACAGTTTTTGTTCTAAGCCCTACATTTGCATGCTCTGCAACACCAAAGACGTGATACCCATAATGACTTACAGGCACACGTGTACCTTAAATACAGCAATACATCACTCAGCAACACAACTTCACAGACCCTTCAAAGTTCAGTCGAAAGAAACAAAATGGAAGAAGAGGGAATTCACTCAAAATTTTCATTACACAGAAGATATTAGACAGAATCATATTGCAAAAGGCACAACAATAGGCTATATTATTTTACCACTAATCTGTCAGAACACAAGAAATTAGTTTTTTTCCCATGCTGGATGTTTAGAGCTGAATAATCCCATAGTTATGGGGAAGACAGATGAGAAAAAATAGCCATGGGTAAAGCAACCTGATTGTGAAGAGAGAGTATTTCAGGGCCTGAGAACAGAGCAGGAGTGCTTCCATGGACAGACAACAGATGCTGCTCCAGACTTTTAGCAAACAGCATGGCAGAGAGGGATGGGTAAATGTTGGTATTTACTTGCTGTTTTAACTTAAGCAATTGGAGGAAGATACCAATATAAGACACTGCCCCCTGGATAGCTTTTGTATTTCTCCTGAATCTCCAATTATTATATTTTTATCTCTCTTCAATATCCTCATTTCCCCTGAGTATGCACTCACGAATAACTTGCATTCTCTAGAAATCCTCCCACTAGCTATCTGGAAAGAAATTTATGCTAGAGGGCATAACACTCTTCTAACATGTAAATGCCTTTAAAACCACAAGTCATCTTCAGAAACCAAATTGCACAGAGGTGCATAAAGAATTCCTCCAAGACCTATTTTGGAGGCAAGTAAATTCAGCCAACTCACAAACATCAGCAGTAATTTCAATTCAGTATGCATGTTTGGTATTCTCAAAACCTTTGCCCAAACCACACACCTCTTTGCACGTGCACTTCTTTTAAAAATATTTTTTCTTGGTCTGTTTTTGTGCTCACTTTTTGCCCTCAGCCTATATGATAAAATTTTTTTGGGTGAGCCCTGGAGAACTGAGCAGACCAAACACTAATTCTCATATGGAATTTATTTGGAGGGGGAGAAAAAAATCCCTTAAGTTGAGTAGTTACATTATTTTGAACTGGTTTTATATTTTATGCGTACATAGTGGAGCTGGAATTTCAGGGCTGGCTTTTGTTTGCATTCATCATGAAACATTTGTTATATGAGCTGCTGCTACTGCTACCAAAACAGCTGCTGCTCACTGCTAGAAAACCAGAAGCCAACTCAACAGTTTCTTTCTTTTTCTGCTAAGTCTAGCTGGAAAATAAGGCCTGGTGTGTCTGCAGAAAATTACCTTTCTTTGGTTTCACTGTCATCCTTGCCACCTTTTGCTTACCCAGAATGCAAACTTGAAAGAGAATGGATAAATCAGAAGAAGAGAAGGCACGTTCTGATGCTCGTGAATCACCTACCGTTAAACACAAATCCGAACTACAGCTGTGTGAACTCATTTTGCAGCTAGGGCAGCACCTCAAAAGTGAACATCTTTCCTTCAGCTGCTCTTGAGATTCAGCCAGGATTTAGCCTTTCTGTCCTGCATCATCATTTTCTGCCATCTGGAAAAACTGAGTCATGACTTGATGTAGCTTCACATAAAAATTTCTCCTATAGGAGACTGCTTCCCTGTGCAGAAGAAAATACCCACCCATGTGACAATCTGTGCACTTTCCTACCAAGCGCCAGAAAGATCAGGACCCAGAGCATCTGTGGACTGGAGCTCTGAGTGCCGAGGACTGACCTTCTCCACTGCACATGAGCTGAATTTTAATGCCTTGCGCTTTGTTACAATTAGTAAACCATTTCAGTATTGTTTTTGTTGCTTCCTGGTAATGACATATTGGCATTGACCTCTCACACCTCAGTCATACCTTTATTTCAAAGAGAACATTTATCCCAGGCTGGAGCACAGTCCCTGTAAGACTTCCCTGTTTTTTTAAAGTAAGGGGATGCTACCAAACAATGAATGCCTACCTTTTTCACCAGCTTTATCCTGCAGGAGAACTTTCTCTCTCCTATCCTGACAATCTGTTTTCTTAAAGAGCTTTGGGACAGAAATCTTGCTGAAAATCACACCTGTACCATCTCATATCCCTGTGCTTGCTGAGTCCTTCACGGAAGTAGTTGATTTTTGAGGCTTTACAAATGCCATACTGACTTTTCCCAACTGTCTATTAATCCCACCCTCCATTACAAATCCTCCTCGTGTGTCATTTTGATTGTTTCATCTGTTGGTGTCTAGGTGACTACTGCAGCCTTTTAAAAGCTTGGGAGTCAACTATCCTTCCAAAATAGCTGCTGATTGAATCACTGGACACACCAAAGAGCTGTCAATTTCAGTTTCAAAAAGATCCTTGGTGAATACTAGCCCTCACAGCAGCATCCCGAACACTGCCAAGGAGTAAAGACAGTTGAGGAGGAAAGAAGGCCACACCCTAACAGTTACCTGTATTATAGATGGCATCTGCAAGTAACTGAGAAGATATTCAAAGGGAGTGCAAATAGTTCAATGCAAAAGATAAGATTTATAAAGTGCAGTAACAGCTGTGCAAAAGTTGGAGACAGAAAAAAATAGAAAACCAGAAAGAAGATACTAATAAGAGAACACAATGGGAGTGCAGTTTGGAAGAAGGGGAGGAAACTGGGAAGACGAGCCTAGAGAGAAGCGGAGAGGAGGATGCTCTTTCATGCTGCATTTGAAAATCTGTGATTCTACTCCAAGAACAGAAAAATGAAGAAAAATGGAATCTTCATAGCTGTATTTAGTAAAACCCTCTTTTCTCACTATAGCTTCTTGCAGAGCAAGTTTTCAAGAGGGACAGATCAAAAAGGCTGGGAAATTACAACAAGGAAAGGAAGTAGGAAATGTAATTCCAATAAAAACCCTTGGAAGAGCAAGGGGCCAGCTCTCCAGCACTATAAACTGCCTTCAGGGCAGGTAAAGCAAAGGAGTTCAGAGGAAAGAGCACAGGCATGGTGTGAAGCTGTATTCAAGTGAGGAGTGATGGCTGGGACACATACCAAAAGGACTCCTGTGTAGCAGCTGAGAGCTACACTGCTAATATATTTATTTCATTTTAATTCTTGCAATTTTGTCATCAAGAGCTGACCCTTGCACTTTGCTGAAATTCATTTTATTAATTCTTTCCCTTCTTTTCTAATAGTAGCAACAGCGCCCTTAAGATTATTTTAGAGCACAACACACTGTGTCCTCTGGGAACAAGTGGTCCCTTTACAGATGTGCCCTGGGGATGTCTCTTCCCTGAGACTGCCTCCCTGCCACTTCTCCCAGCTGCCCATTGTCTCTCTCTCCCTGACTCTCTTGTTGGTGACCTAGCCCTGATGTGGTTGGAAAAAACCCTTTTGGTGCTAGCTTTAATGCCTTTAGCAAGTTGCGTGCCATAAAGTGCCTTGCTATAATTTCACACCTAATTTGTCAGAATTTATGCTTTCCTATGTTTTCCTAATTTTAATTATTACATTTTAATTACTATAGCAGCTAATTTACATCACTGTAAAAACCTGATTTAAATTACAGCATTAATGTGAAAATCCAAGCAATTCCTAAGGGATGGCTGCTTGTCTCTACTGTACAAAATTACAGGTAACAGTGTTTTTACAATTAAATTCCTTTTCTATAGTTACCTTAGCTTTAATGTTCTCTAAAACATTTCTGAGCCATCAAAGATACTGGCTCTGGTACTTGTATTGCTCTTGCAAGCTGCCTTGGGGGTTAAGAATAATCAATTTAACCTGCAGCCCATTCTACCACTGACACAGTGATTTAAGTCTGAGGAAAAAGTAAAATAGCCTTATTTGAAGACTGAAAATACTTTAGGTTATGTTTCTAAAAGCTAAGTGAATAGTCAGCTCTGTGATCTGTTTCATACTGCTCCCGTGTCTTCAACGCCAAATACGCTCACTCAGTTTTCAATTAAAATGTTTCTCCCCAAACATTGGCCCTGAAAACATCTTTTTGGACACAATAATGATTGAGCTAAACTCTCAGTTGTTTTGGTCCTATTATTAACGAAAGTTTTTTATATTCTAGCCTCAGCCATCTTGTGCAGCTTGCTTGTTTCCATGTGGGTGAAATGCAGACCTGTTCAAATATACCAGAGCTGCACCTGGGAACAGAAGCAGGCCTATTAATTGGGATTTAATAGCTCCTTCTGAATGCCTTCTGTTGCCTGGATAGAGGTCAAAGTTGTCAAAGAAACATAATCTGCTACTGCTGTAATTTTTGTTTAAATGCTATTTTAAAAGCAGAAGTAGTAACAGAGGTTTAGCTGAAATGTTACTGATTAAAATAGCATTATGATTTTATTTACTAAGTTACTCAAGAAGGGATGAACTGTCATTGCAAGCTTTAACTGTCTGTCATTAAAATGTTTGTGGTATATTGTCATCAGTGACCCTGGATTATTGATGAGATATCACTAATGCTGTATCCGAATGCAGCTTTCCCTCTGTGATGAAGTTTTTTAAAAGCTGGTTATTCATGGGTTTTCCATTTTGTGATATTAGGAACAGGAAATATTCAAAAGATGCAATCTCAGATGAGCAGCAGAAGCACACTTATAAACCATAACATCTTTGGTGATTGATATGCTCATTAGATAAACATGAGAATTGCTTGGAAGATACCAGCACCAAGCCTTCAAAAAGATCTCCTGAGATACACAGAAAAATACACATGAATTCTTGATGTGTGAGATGTAAGGGCTTGTCTGACTGTTCCCTTGGGATTTAAAACATAAATAGGTTTTGTTTTTTACCGCAAGGCAGTATGAAGTTACATCTTTGCAGGTTTAATCCAAAACCAGACAGCCCATCAATAGACCTGATGAAAGAAAATTGAATACAAGCAACATGAATAGCTGGGATGAAATGCAAAATCTATAGATTGAAGTATAGGAATTGCACTAAAAGATGAAAATGACGCATTAGGTGGTCTCAGTCTTCATAATCCTACAGATACACAGAAACTTTAGAGAGGAGAATCTCTGTTAATGATAGAGAGGCTCAGATGAGCATGCAAAAAAACCAAAATGGTTGGCTTCAGGCAAAGACCCTGCCAATTTGGAAAAGACAGAAAAGAGATACAAAAAAGGTGGAAGAGAAAAATAGGAAAAAGGTAGCATACTGCAGAGCATAAGGTCTGTATACGTATGTACTATAGCTCAAAGAAAGGGAAGATTAAGTAATTCTAGAAAACATACTCAGCCTACCTCTACAATACCTTGCAGTTTGCCAGAGCCAGTCTATGAGCTCATGTGTCCAAAAACTTTACAAGAAAAGGAACATTTGATCTAGGTTTTTCAAACAATGATTTAAGGGAACATGGACTTCACCTTCTACTACAACTGATTCTGAGCAGAGTCTTTAGAAATTCAACTCCCATGAAAATGCAAGCCTAAAATAAGGATTTAAGAACCAGTATTGCAATTAGCAAGAAGAGAAACCATATCCTTCTTTGCCACAATCAGTGGTGAGACCTGGAAGGCAGCCAACCTCCTTGAATGCCAGAAGCGCTGGGAAGGGGCACTGTGGATCAACAGTAGCCTTATTCCTCATTTCTCCAGTTCATGAACCATACCCATGATCTTGGCCTGCCAATATGAAATATGTAAGTTTCTCACCTTATCTAAGTGATTATTGCTGGTGCTGCTGTTCTTACCAAGTCAACCACTGCTCTTGACTCCAGCAGAAAGCAGAGCTGTCACAACGTGTGTGGCAAATTGACATGTAAATCACACTTCCCTGCACTACAGGCTCAGGGAGCAGATTCACCCAGAGTGTCAGTGTTGTGTCAGGCTGTCAGCTGCCTCACTTT
Source organism: Dasyornis broadbenti (assembly GCA_013397935.1). Classification (NCBI taxonomy): domain Eukaryota; kingdom Metazoa; phylum Chordata; class Aves; order Passeriformes; family Dasyornithidae; genus Dasyornis; species Dasyornis broadbenti. Next base: position 254,732 of record VZRN01006214.1, read on the forward strand.
TTGCCTCAAAATGCCGTTCATTTGGGGCCACAAGACGTGCTCCTAGGCAACTGCTCTGCTGTGTAACTACGCACGTATTAGCTAACTCAATGTAACAAGTACACCCTAGCAAGGAAGAGTAAACAGAAAGGACTTGAGCCTGGATGTACACAAGCTCCATGTGGGCTGGAAAGCTGCACCAAACTCTCTTGCCACACCTTTACTCCTGATCGCATTTTAGCAATGATGAGACTGATACTATCTTGGATAAACCTTTTGGTGCCAGAGTTACGGTTTTCATGCCACACACACATTGTACAGAGTGGCTTCACCTTCCTTAGCAGAACAAGAATCACAGCTGTTAGAAGCTGTCAATCCCTGCTTCAGAACTCACCACAGAGAAGTTCTGCTTCTGAGACAAACCTTCCAAAGACCTAGTGAATCTTTTGAAAAACACATTCATGAGAAAGCCCAAGAGCTCCTATTCTCAAAACTGCTTAGTTTATTCACAATAAGATTTCAAACCTCTGGAAGACAGAAAACAACATATTACCCTTTTATGGGACTGAAAAAAAGAAAGGAAACTTTCACTGGCTATGATTATCACTCATTGGTGCATCCACTAACTTCAAGGCACCCTGGATCAGGCAGTCTGGTTCTGTCCCTGCTTTCCAAACCTTGTATTTTCATGGCTGAAGAACTAGATAATGTATCTACAGCTTTTGATAGCACCTTCAGTTTTATAAAACAAACTAAGGAACAGATTAGTTGTGCAGAATGTCCTAGATGCTATCGACCTAATAGGAAAGAAATGTCCTCAGGGATATGAACTGTGACTCTTCCTCTTTCCCTGCCTGTCTTGCACACAGAAAACAGGGAATCTGTTTTATACAAAACAAAAATACAATGAAAAACTCTTCCTAGATCTTAAACTGTGTGTTTTAGCATACACATTGTTTTATAGTGTTCTTCTATGCAGTACTGAAAGTTGAGACTTCAAAGGGAGAAGAAAAGAATGGTCTGTTCACGTTTTCTGTTTTCAGAACAGGATGTTGGGTGATAAGAAAACGCCACCCAGGCAGTATGTAAACCCACATGTGCAGTCAGCACTTAGAGCACTGCACACACGGGCAGATCGCTCCACCTGCTGGACAAAGCTGCTCTGTTCACACACACTGTTCACCTCACATCAAAGATGAGAACGTGCCTATGCAAGTGTAACACAGGTAGTTACTTCCCAAGTCCAAATTCATCTTTTACCTCCACGTGAAATTTAAAATTTTCCTCTCCTGTAGAAAATTTTCACAGTCAGTGATTCCTCTTCAGAGTATTACTCAGGGAAAACACAAAGCTCTTCTAGAGTGTAAGGCAAAAGAAAAGACAGCTTATTTGGAATCTCTAAAGCTTTTAAACATTTGAATGTCTTCAAACTTTAAGAAGTGATGTAAAAAAATGCCCCAAAAATAAAAAAACCCCCACCCAAACAACACCCCACCCAAACCCAAACCAACCACCACAAAACCCCTCTCTGTATTGAAATTAAAACTAAGCCATGCTGATTTTATTCTCACATCAAGAGTGCAGGTGCTTGTAGGAGATAGAAGGGTTGGGCACTTTGGCACAGGAGATGAGCCAATGTATTCCCTTTCTGCTTACCAATCACATCCCTCTCCAGAGAGCACAGCTCACAAGAAGACAGCAGACTAAGAAGCCTCAGATAATTTGTCCTAATTTCTTCTTTCCTTTAAAATTTTGTGCTGAACAAAGGCAGAATGTAAGATGATAAGACAATCACTATTTAAAGACTGCACACAATGCACTGCCTCCTTCTATCAGAGTTCTGTGATCATGTTTTACTCAGAGTTTCAGTTCTTGGAGGTTGTGCCTGTAAAGACATTCACTACAATTACTTAGAGGGAAAAAATACTCCTTGGTTCCTGACCTTTTCCAAATGCATAGCATCTGAACCGTCTGAAAGCACATCCCACCTTCAGTGCTGGCCTGGCACAGGAGTGATCTTTAGCACAGTGCAAAGACTGCTGAGCTTGATTCCACCCTTTTCCTAACTCCATCAAACACGCCCTGCCTCTCAGGACCTCTCCTCTGCAATAAAGACAAATGGCAGCATCTCTCTTCTTACTGGATTTAAGGAGAAGGGGAAACTTACCAATAGAAAATGTCAAGACTGTATCATTAACATTCATTAACATAATGGATTTAAAAAACAAGAAGGTTTGTATTACTTGGGATAATATTTTTACTACAGTTTAAAACATTCCCTGTAAATGCAATTCTTATGAGAATCAAATTTTCATTGCATTTTTCAAAGAAACCACTTTTTACAGTTTACCTAAACAACATATTTTCTTTCAGCTGACAGTGTGAGTTATTTCATTGTACTCAATAAAATTCACTGTCTGAAAAGCTTTAAGTCAATCTTCTTGTTGTAGAGTAAGATTTACACATTCTCCACACAAAATGCAATTTTCAGGTAACAAAGGGGGTTTTTCCTGGTATTGGGAAGAAGTGTTTTTATAGGGTTTCTGGTTCCAAAGAAAATTTATGAACTCCTGCAGAGAGGTGTGAGGATATGGGTAATTTCTGAGGTGATAAAAAAACATTGCCTATTGTTTTACACAAGATGCTGTTAACTTTCACCCCATGCCACAAAAGTTGACAAGGCAGAAGAAAACTGTTTTGCTGTGCATAGTACATATTTTTTGCCTCTTAAAAACACCAAAGATATGAAACCCACATGTGCCCATTTCAAAAGAAACTGTGTAAGTATTCTCTGTTCTGGCTAAGAGCCAGGTTGCAGAAGTGAATTATAGCCACCAAAAATGGACAGGACTGACTAATCATTTTTTTCTTTAGTTGTGCTCCTGAGAGTGAGGCAAGATTTCACATGTCAAGTTTTTGAACTATTTCAGGCCTTTCAAAGAGTTAAGGAATACTTGCAAATTTTGGAATAAATATAATCTAAGGCTCTGCAATTGGATCCTATCTGCTTCAAGGCTGGGGAAAAAAGACAAAATTTTGAGCAGATTTTACTCTGTTAGCAACAAAAACTATTAAAAACTATATGTTTTAAAAATTTACTCTACCCATCTATTCATCCATATATCAATTTCACAATCTGTCTGCTGCCCCCATTCCCGCCTTTTAATATTTGTCAAAGCCATTTTTGGCTGTCACAGCAAGACAAGTTTGTAATTTTGGACAAGACAGGCATCAAAAAAGAGAGTCCTTCAGCAATTCTTGACTTGGTATCAACATTAAGAAAATTCTTAATTTCAAGGAGAGAGTGGAGATGCAGTAAAACAGGAAGCCCATACTTTTAAAGTATTGTACCAGATAAAACTGGATTGGTTCCAATGAAAACTTTAGCACCACAAAGAGCTTTCACATTTTGTTACATGCAGTTATAAATCACACAAGTCAAAATATTTGTTATATGGAACAGCTGAATGCAACCTTTTTGTTAATGCAATGAATGAAATTATCCTCTTACTGTCCTCTGACACTAAAATATTCTGTCATGCTGCACTGCCAAGTTTTTTTAATAGTTCACCTTTCTTCGCAGTTTCCTTCTGCCAGCTTACGTCAGACAAATCTTTAGCATCAACAAGAAAGGCACTTTAAGCAACTACCTGTGTCACCAAGTATACAGACACCTGCCACTCACATTTCTGTGCTCTCTGATGCAAATGTCCAGCTATCTATCTGACCACAGAACCATAGTTTTAATGACCTGCTTCAGAACAACAGCAGAAAAATATTTTTGCAGTTAAAACAACTACAGGCCTTTTTGTCTCCTAAGAGAACACTGAGCAAGAGTTTCTTGAAAAATGTTACTATAGTGTTTCAGATGAGAAATTTTACTACAGACACAAAAGAAACAAAGAACTCTGACTATGGCCTGCATAGTTCAGAGATGAGCAAAAGTTTCTAGACTTCCTGATTTCTATAGTATCAACCTGTACTGAAGGTTCCCAGTAATACAAAGTTTGCTTAGATGGGAGCTGCCGTGATCTGGTGACAACCCAAAGCACCTGTAACGAGCAAAGAGAGTCCCAACTTCAGGAAGAAGGGGTTTAACCCACAACTCCTGCAGATGTATCTTAAATGAAATTGAGATTTTATGGGTTTCACAACAACAGGCATTTTGCTTCCTGTAGCAAGAGGGTGCTTTTAATATAGTTTAGATTATGGTGTTGGTGGTTGCAATTTCCTACTGTGATTTCTAATCTATGTAATCCACTAAAGCAACACTGCATTGAAATTGTCTTCAGCTACTTTTTGCTTCAGGGCAGCTCTACAAATCCAGTTTTTGAATTGTCTCTAATCCAGAACTGCTTGTTGCAGAGGACTCTGGTGCAGATATTCAGAGACCGGGAAGAGAATCGCCTTTCTGTACACGTCCTTCACTGCTGTTTTCCTCATCTCATTATATTCAGCTGACAAAGAGACAAGTTGTAGAAAAAGCTTTCCTTTCTTTGTGCAGAAAGAGGAAAGACTACAGTAAGAGAATCTCAAGTGGAGCAGCAGGTCAGCAGGCAGCACTGTGAACTGTATAGATTTAATCTGTGTTTGTTGCAACAAAAGCTCAGTTTTGGCCCAAATGAATCTGCTGCTTTGTGGGACCACCACACGGCTGACAGAGAACAACATGCCTTCTTCCAAGCACTTTGAGATGCAACAGCAGAGGGTGTTGCAGATCAGGTCTAAGATGCCTTGAGGAGAACAATGCAGGATTTCTTACACACCACTTGAATATTTTTTAATTTTCTGGCTGATTCTGTTAAGGTGTTTTTTTGTAAGCATGAGCACCAATACAGAAATAACCAGAAAATAATTATGATAGAGAAAAATAATCCCTCAAACATATGCATGTATGAAAAGAGGAGGAAAGAGTTAACCAGGAAACTGTTTTCTTACTAATATGCCCAGTAATTATAGTGAATGGGAAAGATAAAATAAAAGCTTAATCCCCATAGGGAATACTGAAGGAAAGTGGTGAATCTTTAGACATTACACAAGACCAGTCTTACACATGAAATCCTAGAGGAAATCACTGTCCTGAAACAGGTGATCAGATTTCCTCCAGATACTGGAAAACACACCGAGAAGAGAAATATTAACCAGCACTTAATGATTCTGGCAGATTGCTTATTCCCACCTGACAATTTCAAGAGCACCCTGATGAAAATCAAAACCCTGTGTGCTGCTTATTAGCTTCCCCCATTGTAAAAGAAGTGAAAAATATACGGTGCACAGAAGAGCTGAAGAAGTTGTATAGACTCGCAAAGAGAAGTCTGATGGCAGAGAGAGCATATCCTTCTACTGATCCTCCTGCCTTCCTCTGGTCTGACATCCCTATGGGGAAACCTTGGAGACAAATTGTGCAAACCTTTAGGATGACTTCCACATACTACAAACATAGGTACTTTTATTTTTTAATTTATAAAGGTAAGAGAAATAACTGATCCCAAACTGCACTGCTCTCATGTCAGAACCACACTCTCCTTATGTCTGCTATTGCGCAAAATCACTCTTATGGGTGGATGTGGCACCACAAAGTTACACTTCCACCTTCCAACGAGCTGCTTTAACTGCCTTATTGCAAGCAGATAATGACCCACTGCAATCATGTTCAGAGAAGGAATTCCATACTACCCCTAGCATCTGTATCACTGCTAAATACAGAATTTCCAAAGATGCATCCCAGAAGAAGGGTTTGGTGGACAGTCACGCATAAATCCTGATTGTGGACAGAAACCCATAATTTTTCCAAAGTGACTGACTACTGTAATAGATCTTCTCAGACAAAAGCCAGCCATCAGCTGCATGCATTACAAACAAAATTCAATCTCTGTTCCATGTGCTTTTAATATACAGCTTGGTACAAAACACACATATAAATGGCTGTAGGCATTTCACACTGACACAAATGCAACAGAGTCATAAAGGAAAAAGTGAAGTCTTACTCCTGCTTGGTTCATACAGTGTTGATGGGCCAGCTAAATGTAAGCAAGAAATCAATTCTGCTGGAATGACATGCACAGCCCTCCAGGAGCATCGTATTTCTTTTTCGGCACAGGACACAAGACTGCCTTTTAAAGAAGTCAGCAATAAATAAGCAGTGGAGGGATGGATTGACAGAGAGAACCCTTTCAGATTGACTGTGGGGTGCAACTTAAGGAGTAGGTTGAGTGCTCTCCATTTTCATTTCCCTACTCAAGTCTTCTAAGTATTTTTCCTCAGCATGCTTTGTACTGGAGGTGCTAGATATGCACATTCTTATTTCTACTTTACCTAAACTCAGCTGAACTGAAGGTTCATTTCATATCAACTCACAGTCAAGGCCGAGGGAAAATAAATAACCTGGTTCTGGAGAATCTCCACAGTGTCCAGCTACCTAAACCACTTCTTGAAGGTTTACTTAGGTACATACTGTTGACACCATTTTGAGAATATTTTGACAGTATTATTTGAGAGCTCAGTATGACAGAATTAAAAGAAAAAAAAGCCACTCCAGTGGAAAATGGGAAGCTTTCTGGCATGTGGAAAGACCACTGAGCAACAAGTGCTTGCACAGGAAAGAAAACCACACAGTAACATTAAAGATAAAAGTAGAATATGTGGCCTTCCCCATCAATCAAATCTGCTCCCCAAAAGGAAGACAGATTTTTTTCGTTGACTGAACAAGAAAGAAACACATACCCTTCAGCAGCCATGCAGGTTTTGCTGAAGTCTCTGTAAAAATAGTTTTTTAATGAAAAAGTTACCTGGATTTTTGTAGATGCTAAGCACATCCTTGAAATAATGAGGTAAGAATCTTTCTAGTAAAAGCAGCACATCCTCCAACTCCTCCAGAATGCCCACAAGCAGAAAATTTTCATTAACGTTCAGCTTTGCTCTTTCAAGGGCCCATTCACCAGGCTCCCTGTATGAAGTTGATGGAAGAAGACAGATGGAGGAGGGAAAAAGGAAAGTTTAAATATGCATTTACTACTCAAATTCAAGCCAAGAACACAAGTGAATAAAAAAATATTCAGTGCTATACTTAAAACAGAACAAAAAGACCCCCCACCAAAGCTGAGTAGCTTACTGAGCTTTTCCACACAACATCTAGAATTTGTTTGGCATGTAAAAACATGATCACACTAAAAGGAGGCTAATCACTGTGTGAAAGTACCCCATGCTGAACACATTTTTTGCCAAGTTGTTTATAAGCTCAAACTTGTGAACTTTGGTATTTCTACTTGGAAGCACAAACCGTCTCATGGGAGGAATGACTGCCATGGGTGTTCGAAGGTGCTTAGGGGCGGTGGAGTCCCTGAACCACATGAGGAAAACTGTTGGGACCAACCCCTGCCTGTTGTTACTCAGTGATCCTACAAAGAACACACTACCATTTTCCACCTTGTCCTTCTTTTTAACTTCTGCCAAAGTCTCCATGAGCTTCCCTTTCCCTGTCATTACTCCTGACTGCCCTGCAGCTTTGCTACAGGATTTGCATTTTTCTTCTGTGAGTGATACTGGTTTTGAAGATCAGTTTAGCGTTCTTCTATCTTTTCTCCCAGCAGGACAAGCTGGCAGGACTTCATTACATCTTTATGCTTCTCTCAGTTTCCCAAAAGCTCAGTGTGATTAGACAACTGTATGAATCCTAAATCCCTTACACTAATCAGTATCAGTTATGTCCTGGGAGCAGCAGTCATCACTCATATTGACCTGGGATATAATACCAGTGTCACAAGCTAAAGGAAACCAGCTGCCCACACTACCACGGAGTGGCTGTAAATCACACCTCTTTCTTGACTTCATTAGGTTATTGCGGACCCTGTGCAACAGTGAATTTAACATCTGTCCAAAGCTCTGTCCGTGACATGTGGAAAAGCTTACTACTTTCCACTCCTACTAGAGCAGACTTGTAGCAGGTTTTTCATGCTCTACCACCTTCTGTGCACTGATCCATTTTCTGGAAGAGCGAAGTGTCCTAGCAAACACTATGAGCCTCCTGTTTGCAGCTCCTTGTGGGACTAAGAAGTAGCTGAAGGAAGTGCAAGGGCATTACAGGAGAAAGATCTACTACAAGGTACAAAACAGTACTTTAATATGCTGCTTGGGAACCTCACAGAGATATGCTGTGAAAGTATTCAGGTATGTGACTGTTGTTAATGGGATTACTCACGCACAAGTTAAATGTGCAATCATAAGCATTTGCAAATAAAGCAAATTGGCTTTATTATTATATGGCTTAATTAAGAAAAAAAGAAAAAGAAAAAATGTATAATGAAAATGAAGTCATCAATCTGTTTTGTTTCTTATACACAACTTCACTTGAGCTAAAAAAAATAGGTAGGATTTTACAACAAAGACACTTAGAAATTAAGACAGAAGAAGTAGCACATTTTCACTTGTTATTACTGCTACAGGAAGTAGAAATTTTGGAAAATGTGCAGTTGTTTCATTATGGAGAAGCCTGAACAAAACAAACAGCATACCTTGAAGTTGAACAAACCTAATAAAGAATATTTGTTACCAACAACACAGAACTATTTTAAACCAAGAAAGTATTTAAAATGATCCATATATTATTGCATAAAAATTTACTGTGGTATCAGTAATATGAGAATGGCATACACAGATGTTAAAAATCTTTAACAATTAAAGCAGTAGAAGGCTGCATTTTACATAGTTTTATGCACGATTGCTATTTCTTACATGGACACAGAAGCCTGTATTCCTCACATGTAGACTGGATACAAGCATCTGAGTAAATCAAAAACATGTATTACAAAATTCCAGTGCAGATAAAATGCGTAAAGAGGGCATATGGTCACTGCCATTCTCACTTTGCCAACCTTGAATAAAAAAATCCACATAAATATGTTCAGATTTGATGAATTATTCATGTTATAAATCAAGAGAAAAGAATAGTGCTACATTTGCAGTGCCCTCCTTACTTCAAAATACATGCATGCAGTTACCACTTACAGTGCTGCATTCCTTGTACTTACATTTTTCTCTTGTACTTCAAATAATGTCACCTCTTTATTACCAGTTTCTGACAAAATGTTGGCAATAGCTGTTGCTGAACAAATTGGAATACCTTGCATGTATTTACCTGCATCTTGGATGCTGTCCACAGAAATATGGTATGATGTAAAATAACCTGGGATTGGAACATTCAGGGTAGTTTTCAAGGATACATACATTAATGTCCTGTGGGGGAGGAAAGAAAAAAAAATACTGTATCTTCCTTTCTCTATTAACAACTGTTTTCTTTATCTCATACTTTTTATAGTCATCTCATGGTCAAAGAATTGTGCCGAGGCTATAACAAATATCTTAAAAGTCATCTATTGGTCCATTTATCTACTTCTAAATATCAGCAGGGGAAACAAAAAGTTTTGTCCTAGAATGCAGGAAGCACTTTTTTCCTCCTTGCTGCAAATCTCACAATTATTATATTGGGATTACTGCATAATTCAAAGAGGGACACATTAATCAACTTTCACATTGAGTAATATTTAAAATATTCAGGAGATTATTTTCAGACTCTTCTTTCTTCTAAATACACCCTGGAGGAAACCTGAAGTAGCCAGAATAAATAAAATTGAGACAACAATTATTACCTTTTCTCCCTCTTTTCAAAAATATTCTGCTTCATTCAATGACGGAAATGAAGCTGTAATTTGCACACCCTACTCAATATTAGAACATACATCACTTTTAGTTACACCTCTGTAAACTTCTCAGATGTTCAGAATTGAGCCTACTGTGCAAAGCCTCACTGAGAAAAGGGGTTATTAGAAAGTATTTATCATTTTCATGAAATATTGTTCATTTAATTAGAAGCTATTTATCATTTTTCAAAAACTAGGCATAGCCACTGAACCCTGAGGAACTGCATACCATTTATAGCTTTACTTCAGCAGAATAATAAACACATGGGATTCAATTTCATTATCCTTATCTAATCTGTTAGAGCCTTACTCTGCTAGCAGACACACCCACTCCAGAGATACACAGGGCAAAAAATGTGTAAGACAACAAAAGCAAGGATGGAAGGATCTTTGGGGACTCGGTCTTCATTGTTATTTAGATGTGTGCCTTCACAATGCCACAATACACATCAATATCAAACCAACAACTAAACAAATCCATATCTTACCAAGTAAATAAAATGTGATAGCGAACATTCCACAAGACAGATGTACTTGGCAGCATGGAGGACACGGACAGCATCCCCTGCTCTCCCAGGGCAGTGCAGGATAAAGGCCCCCAGTCATAGTATCCCCATCTGAGACTTCATCAGAGAAAAGCTCTTCCCAGAAGAACTTCAGCTCTCTCACCTAACTTTATTAGAGCCCCATTTGAGTCTGTAAGCCTTTTAAAGTACATTTCTGAGTACTACTCTGTCTCACACTTCTGTGAATCCAATTTTATAAACACATCAGAAGACCCCGGGCTAGGAAATAAATCACATGGTGAGGAACCATTAAAGAAAACAACATAAAAATTGCCAACTGGGATACAAACAATCCATTTCCCTTGCTCCCCACAGTATATTCAGGGCTTGCCTTAAATACATACCAGAAGACTTATGGTCAAGACCTGAATTTTGACATTAAAGGCTCTGAGCTGAAGCTAAGCAGCCACCCATTCTCAATGCTATGATTACTAAGAAAGCTTAGTGTGGATGTACAGATGGCACAGGCACTGTGTCTTTCCTATCATCCCAATAGGGTTTTTTGGCATGAATTACAAATTGCACTTCTTTAAAGGCTTATTGTGCTTTGATTACAGACACCACCAGAGATGTTTTCAGGGATACATTTTTTTGGCTTTCATAAAAACCTAAAGACCTGCAATGAATTAATAAATCACTTGGATTTAAAAAAAATGTGGAATATTGCCCTGACAATACTTTAAATTACGTCCACTTGATTGGTGGATTAGATGGAAGGTAGGTAGAACACCTACATAAGATTTTAAAATCATTACCAACACCCAGCTAGGAACAATATCTCTTTTCTCACTCTCATACAAAGGTGAATGGACATTACCTTCCAACAAAGAAACTTTCCACTTCTTTGCGAGAATAATGAATATGGTGAGTCAGAAAAGATTCCATGAGATGAGTATCAATACCTGACACAAAAGCGTAACCAGGACCTTCTTGTAATTGTGAAAACAGTATTTGATTAACATGGTCAGAAAAACATCTGTACATAAAAGCAATGTAAATTCACGTGGAAAATCCTCCAGCTTTAACAATTGAACAGCTGATATTAAGTCAAAAGGGGATTTTTAGCAGTCCTTTTTGGGTAAACTGATGTAGGATCACTGAAACAACTGGGCTGGCTCCAATCTAACCCTCTCCACTCCTTGTTGATGACTCATTTAAGATAAAGGCCAGGTGAGCTTTCACACAAACCTACAATCTTTTGCCACACAAGGACATGCATTTGACCTTCCCGACATCAGAAACACAAGGTTTTCTCAGCAGTAAAAGCACTGCCCCTTCCCAGGCTTCATTTACCACCACTGCTGTGATCTATATTGCAGCTGCTGGAGTGTCCTCATGTATTTGCAACACCGCTCACTCCATGAGTTGTGAAATCAGTTTTCATGCAAAAAGTGGGTGAAAGAAAGGTCAGCCTGAGGTGTGCTAGTCATTACAAAACTTAAACACACCTAAAGGAAGATGCTTTTTAGTGTTAGTGGTACTCAGGAACTTCTGGTTTTTGCCCAAGCATGGAAAACCAAGGTGAAATGACATTGCTCTACGCAGTGTTACTCTGCTACCCTAAGCAACATTAATTAAGCCACATTTCCCAATAAGAACACACTTTTTCAGCAGAACACAGATCTTGCAGGGCAGAAATGTTTCTATGTGAGACAAAGATGTGCAAGGTGACAGATGACAGCCTTGCTCATTTAAATCACTGGAGGAACCCTGTAAAAAATTATTTTAACACAGTCTGGAAAGATACAGAAGGAAACATACAGAGCTACTTTGATCATAACCCGTTACAATAAAGAAAGAGGTATTCTACTTTATTCCTCAGCTCCCGGCTACAGTTGCTATCACTCACATCCCACTGGGCTTCTGTCTTCAAGAGGGCAGTGGGAGGCCTGGCAATCAGCCCTGGGCTCCGAGTAACAACAGAAATTGTCATTCTTTTAAATAGTACTGTATTTTTCTACTAATGTAACAATTTTGTCTGAAAAGTTAAGTCAGTAATTTCTACTTCCTTCTTTTATAAAATTGTCTTTGAAATAAAAATCACAACATGCCTTAATCCTTTAATCGGTCAATGAGACAGACTACTGATCTACCAAAAATATATCAATGGAGTGTTATTAATATGTTTTTTTTTAGGTTAATAAGAAACTATTTTAATTGCCATAATGAGCTCATACACGCTATAAGAGGAAGTCAGCACCTGATTAAAAATATTTTATAGAATCGTTGAATCATCAGGTTTGGAAGACACTTTCAAGATCATCTAGTTCAACAGTTAATTCAGCACCACCATAATCACCCCTAAACCATATCCCCCCAACTGCCACATCCAGATGCCACCTGAAGACTTCCAGAGAGGGTGACTCCATCACCTCCTCAGGCAACTTACTCCAATGTCTAACACCTCTTCCAGTGATTTTTTTTTTTTTTTTTGTCCTAATATCTAGTCTGAACCTCCATAATGCCACTTAAGGACATGTCCTCTCATAGTTTCATTTCCCCCTCATGAAACCTCCTTTCAGGCAGTTGTAGAGAGTGAAAGGTTACAAAATTTCTTTGAGAATTTTTAGGCCATCGCAAAAAGAGCAAACTTTGAGGTATTCTTTTGCAGAACAGTAAGCAATTTACCGAAGTCAATGTCTTTAACTTTTGAAAAATACTGTACCATATACAAAAAGACTTAAGATTTCAGAATTTGATTTTTTTTTTTTTCCTCCTAATACAAAATCCTAGGAGTACTGACAGAAATAACAACTTTTCTTGTCCAGTAGAAGGAACACCCAAATTACAAAAAAAAATTTTGGGCTTCAAGGCATTTCCTATTTTCAACCAAAAGCTACAGAAACACCATATTCTGCTATGGATGCATTACAACTCCTAGTAGCCCTGACAATTTAAAATAAGGAATCATAACTCAAGTACACATATGCCTTGCAAATAATTTCCATTCCACTTCCATTTGTTCATCTATGGAAAACCACAAAAATATCCTCTCTCTTACAATCAAAATGAAAAACACACATCCTCTTTCTATGCTCTGCCCCTGTGGGCCACCACAACTTCTGTGAAACCAGGAGACCTTGTTCACAGCCCAGGCACAGTGCATGCTCCTTACGTCAGTCCGAAGGGTGTGGATGTGGAGGTGTGTCAGCAGCAACCTAAGTAAATACCTTTCAAGTTTTCATAAAAGGAAATGAAATAAAATGATGTGGAAAACCAGCCACTGAGCCCAGCCTACTGTGACCTCTCCCGCTCACAAGGCTGTTCTTCACACACCACTACAGTCAGCAGTGCAGTCTAGTCCTCACTGTTGCCAGCCAAGGAAAATTCTTCCGCTCTCCTGAGAGCCACCAAGAATCCTCTCGCAGCTTGTAAAGTGTTTTCTCACATACTTGGTGTTTGTAAAGAGGTCAAACTGACCATTACATCCTGAGGACAACATTGCATCATATACACAAACTAAACACAGCCACGCTAAAAAACCCCAAACCTAGTTCCCACCTTCTCTGGCCCCAGCCAGGGAGCTCTGGGTGGCTGTAGAGTGATGGGGAAGAAAATGTAAACATGATGGCTCAGAAAAGGCCTTGTGAGTGCAAATATGAAAAAAAAGAAAGAAAAGCACAACTTCCTACTTCAGAAGGCTGCAGAAAGGCACTGAAAAGTCAAGGTATAGTTGGCATGAAGGTTTTCAAATATAAATGCAACACAGCTTACTAAATCTTACAGTGGAGCACAAATTATTCACACATTTCAATGAAAAATAAGATACGATGCAACACATTTTTAACCCTACTTTCACCAGGTGATATTTAATGTTTTTATTCAATCTCAATCAAGTATTTGGATAACTAGAGCCACACAGCAGCAGGACAACTTCTTTCTTTCAAATTCTGGAGTTATTTGGTATCTGTTTGTGCATCTATGCTGACAGCACTGGCAGCAGATTGCTGTGAGGCGGGCAGATGCTGGTCATCGCTTCGCAAATCTACATTGCCAACAGAGACAAAGCCAAATGTTTCCCATCCTGTGCTGTTGAGGCACTGAGCCCCCCAAAGGTGGGTTGCTGGGTGGGGTGGACTGTGCCAGCTGTGTGGGATGATTTTCCTCTGGAGACAACAATGAAATGGACAAGTTTATTGGGACACCAGTGGCAGGCTGCAGAGACCACTGGGCATCCTGGGGAGAAGCTCCACAAGACAGCAGAGCAGACCCAGCTAACCACAGAATGCAGGTTTTCTGTCCCCAGATGCTCCCCTGCACTAGCTGTGATTCCCCTTCACTCCTGAGAGGCTCTGACAGCTCAAAAAACAACAGAAACCCTTTTCTTTCTCTCCATTGCCTTCTGGTCTTCTACCAGAAGAGTGAAGAACATTGCTCACCTAAATGCCACAATGCCACCACAGCACTCCAGCTGCACTCCAGGCGACACAGGCCACAGTGGATGACTTCAGCCACTACACTGATTTCTTTTACTGTCTCCCTTGGGCATCCACTCTCTCTCTTGTCTAGGGTCCTCCATGGGCTGCAGGTGGATCTCTGCTTCACTGTGGACCTCCATGGGCTGCAGAGGAACCTCAGCTCTGGTGCCTGTAATACCTCTTCCCCTCCTTCTGCACTGACATTGGTATCTGCAGAGCTGCTCCTCCCACAAATTCTCACTCCTCTCTTCGCTGGCTGCAACTGTTCCTGTGCAATCACATCTTTCCCTTCATAAACAGATTGTCCCAGAGGCACTACCACCATCACTGAAGGACTCAGCCTTGGCCAGCAGCGGGTTTATCCTGGAGCCAGCTGGCATTGGCTCCACTGGACATGGGGGAAGCTTCTGGCAGCTTTTCACAGAAGTCACCCCTGTAGCCCTTCTGCCACCCAGCCCTCCACCATTGCTACCAAAAGCTTGCCATGCAATCTCAATACATTTGTGTAGAGGATAATTCTGGGTTTCTTTGAATTGACTTTCCAATTTCTTCTGGCAAAACATATATTTTTTACTTTCCTTCCCCACTACCACACAAGTAAATAGGCTGCCAAGTTCAACTCCCACTGTTTTTTTTTCAATGGACTCTTTTGCCTGCGCTAATTTGCCTGACTTTTCAGCCAACCATGTATTAAGCTCTCCTTTCTGGCATCTCAGCAAGTGAAGTAGCAGCTAACAAAACAGCATCTTCTGCTAACCAGCTACATTTTCATTAAGTGCAGACAGAAGTTATTCATTCATATACAAATTTTTGCAGGCATTGGCATAACAAAAGTTACAAACTATGCCCACAATGTTACTATTTAAATGTGACAAACATTAAACACATCTGTACATCACTATTTTCTAACGTAAAATGATGTACAGTATCAAGAAAATACATAGGTGGATATATTTCTCTCTTTTCTGTTATCAGAAATCATGTTAGTAATTTTTGAAGATCAGTTTTACCAATAAGAATGGAATCACTTCCTAGTTGTAAGCAGACACCTTATCACATCCTTCTTTTCCATTGCTTTTGTATTTTTCACCTCTAACCATCTTAGTAGGGGAAATACGTTAAAAAAAAATAGAAAGAAATTATGCCAAGAAAAGGGCAAGTGGCTGCCAGCTGGAAGCAGCATGTAAGCATTAAATAACCATCCTGTTACAGAGGGCACAGATCCAGGGAAGACCAAAAATGAAGACCATTATACTGTAATCAAGAATGAATCCCACTAGCAACTAACAGCAGGGAGAGAGTGTATCTGCTAATTCTGTTTACTAACACTTCTTCACAAAAGAACCTGGAAAATTTGTCTGCTTGGATGAAGAGCTTTAATAAAATCAGTTAGGGGTGGCATATATCCAATTCTGCAAATGCCGAGCAGGAAATACTCACCACCTCAAGAACTTTTCAGCCTTCCCTAATGGAGAGCACGTGGACTCTAACAAACCACTGCCTGTGAGAAAAGCAGCAAGTTATAGAATGGTTTGGGCTGGAAGGGACCTTAAGATCACCTAGTTCCAGCCCCTCCAACAAGGCAGGGACACCTTTCACTACATCAGGTGCATCAAAGCCCCATCCAGCCTGGTCTCCCCAACACTTCCAGGGATGGGGCATCCACAACATCTGTGGCAACCTGTTCCAATAACCCTTACAGTAAAGAATTTGTCTCTAATCTCTAAACCTGACATCTTCCATTTTAAAGCCATTGCCCCTTGTCCTGTCACTATTATGTGCTGATTTTAAAAAAGTCCCTCTCCATCTTTCTTGTAGGCCCCCTGGAAGGCTGCTCCCCTTCCCTTCCCCAGGCTGAACAATCCCAATGCTCTCAGCCTGTTTTCATAGGAGAGGTGCGCTAGCCTTCTGATTATCTTCATGGACATCCTCAGGATTTGCTTCAACAGGTGCATGTCCTTCTTATGTTGAGGGCCCCAGAGCAGGACTCAGCACTTCAGGAGGAGTCATAAAAGAAAAAGTCACAGAAGGTGGAGTCTCACTTCCCTCGCCCTGCTGGCCACACTGTTTTTGTTGCAGCCCAGGATATAACTGGCTTTCTGGGCTGTAGGTGCACATTTCTGGCTCACATCCAGCCTCTGAGCTACCAGCACCGCCAAATCCTTCTCCCCAGGGCTGCTCTCCATCTGTACATCCCCAGCCTGATATAGAGGGGTTGCCTTGACTTGGGTGCAGGACCTTGCACTTGGCCTTGTTGAACTTCATGAAGTTCACAAGGGCCACTTCTCCAGCTTGTGCAGGTGCCTCTGGACAGCATCCCTTCCCTCCAGCGTGTGAACCACACCACACAGCTCGGTGTCATCAGCACACTTGCTGAGGGTATGCTCAATGCCACTACCACAGTCACCAATAAAGATGTTAAACAACATCAGTCCCAATACTGACCCCAACGAATGCCACTTGCCACTGGTCTCCACTTGGACATTGAGCCACTGGACCACAACTTTTTGAGTGTGACCATCCAGCCAATTCCTTAAGCACCAGCAAATCCATCCATCAAATCCACATCTCTTCAGTTTAGAGAAAAGAATG
Source organism: Dasyornis broadbenti (assembly GCA_013397935.1). Classification (NCBI taxonomy): domain Eukaryota; kingdom Metazoa; phylum Chordata; class Aves; order Passeriformes; family Dasyornithidae; genus Dasyornis; species Dasyornis broadbenti. The sequence goes on from VZRN01006214.1 coordinate 271,982, forward strand.
TTATGCGGGACAGTGTCAAATGCTTTGTACACATCCATGGTTACATCCAGCAATTTATGCTCATAAAAGATAGTTCTAGAACACAGATAAAGTTAATTTATGACAGGTGACAGCCTCAGCCTGGAGCTGACTGTGAGGCTGAAATCAGAGGGCTGAAAGTGGACAGAGATGCCACTGGTGGGTGAGGGTCCTCCTGGTAAGGAGGTATCATCATACCTGGCAATGCAGTGCAGCCTTGGCTGCTCCTGTTCCAGCAAGAAAAGCTGCTACAGAACACTCAGGTTGTTGAGAATTATTTTAGCCCAACCTTTGCTAAAGGAGAAGCAAGTTATACCAAGTTATCATTTGTCCAATCTGTTAAAGAAAAATGTTCATATCCACTCTTAATTTGTATCAATGTTTTACTGCTCCTACTGTCAGGAAATGTTTACAAGTACCTGATACAAAACTACCTTAATGTAATTTCAGAAAACTCTGCTTTGTCTTGAGCTCAATGAACACAAGGAATAGCTGCAGGAGATCTGCTTCACAGCACATTTTTATTTATCTGAAGATTTATATTTCCATACAGCAATCCCTTTTTAAGACCTTCTTCTGGACTCTCTTCAATTTCTCAGAAATCCTAAACCAGAACAATTTTTAACTTAGGCTTTTTCAGTAAAACTAGAAAAGACTGTGCCTGTGCCTTATAGTAAGTACTCACCTGAACAAAGTAGTGCCATAAAGGGAGTTAAGAATCATTTAATGTCTCTGGCTCCTGGAACCCAGCATCTTTTGTTTACCTTGAAATGCTAGATCCCAGAAACCACTTGTGCAAAAACATTTTTTAAAAAACAAATTGGAGGAGATACAGAGGAAATCATCATATAACACTGTGGATCATCACCTCTCTAATCTCTTATCACCACCTCACCACCTAACACCACTTTTTTAATGTTAACAGCATCAATGTTCAGCCAAGTATACTGTAATACTAAGGTTCTGTGACCTGTATTAACAGCAAGTCCTGCTCACAACTGAGCAGTAACATGCATTACCAGTTTGCTCAGAATGAACAATCATGTAATGAGAAAAACCATAGGACATCACAGAATGGTTTGGATTGGAAGTGAAATTAAAGAGCATCTAGGTCCAACCACCCTGCCATGGGCAAGGGCACCTTCTACTAGACCAAGCTGCTCATATACAGAAAAGGACTCTCCACAAAGAACATAAGTCAGGAAAAAATAGTCTTGAATTGAAGCCAAAGACACTTCAGAAAAAATGGATAAAATAAACAGAAGATTGCCAGAACCTAGCTAGTATTAGACAACACTATAATGAAGAACACAATCAGCAAGGGGAAGAACCAGCATCAGCAGAAAAGGACTGTCTTGCAACAGGTCTTTGATCCAGTCACTAAAGATGTGATAAACACAGTCCTTTGCTCTCAGTAAAAAAAAAAAAAAAAAGGGGAAAATAAGAGGATAGGATTATTAAGGGTAGGAAGCTAAAGACAGGAATATAATATCTGGTTTTCTTAGTGAAATGAGACACTGAGTAAGGTTGCACAGCATCTGCTGAGACAGTTCTTGAGAATAATGAAGAACAACAGCGAAGTAGCAAATATTCCAGAGAGTATTAATGAGAGCAGATAAGAAATCTGACCTCAAGGAGATACAGAAAGACTGTATAATGCTGAAAGACATTTAGGGCTGGTAAAACGATATAGATCCTTACAACAGGATACTCTGGATGACGAGAATGTAACCGGATTTAAAAAGAAACGCCCAAATCACCAAAAGACTAACAACAACAATAGTAATAAAATAAAAATTATATATTCCTAGAAGAGAGGTCTATCAAGGGCTATTAAACAAAGATATGGCAGCCATGTCTGGTGGTACGCTGAAGGATGTCAGACCCTGGGAGGACACTCAAGGGGAAACAACCTTTTAGCCTGTCCCCAGTTTGTACTGGCTACCTCAGCTGGGCTGGGTGGTGCTCATGTCTCAAGAAGGGCGTAATGCAGAAAGCTCACACCTCCACATATGACACGGTATCATTTGCACAGATACCAAGGAATTTAAATGTTTTAAAATACCGAATTTCCTACAATACAGGAAAGTCTATTTTAATAATGACACATTTCTGTAGTTCACATTTTTCTCCCATTTTTTTTCCCAGGTCAAACATTCCCATTCCTTTAAAGCCTGACTAGATACACAGAAATTATACTCAGAAGATTTTAGCCCCAACCTCAAAAATGCTTACATTAACAGAAAGACATTTAAGTTCCATGAATGCCTCAACGTCTTGAAGCTAGCATTACACATTGGTTTTAGCAGAGGTCCATAAAAATGGTTTAAACCATTTAAAAGAGGCTTATTAGAATAAATATCAAAGTTCTGAATACTCAATATATCATTGGAGAAAAGAAATCCATGAGCCAAAAGGAAATTAATATCATTAGCAATGAGCATTAAATATTGTTTTCATACATCCCAACAGGACAGAGGCAAAACAAACACAACAGATCATTCAATTTGCCTTTTTTTTAAATAGGACTTCATGTGACAAGAATTGGGGAGGAACATGCTTACTTTCTACAATATAAATCTACAAAATAAAAGAGAGAAGAGATGGAGAAAAAAAGGCATGGAGAAGGAAAGATATGCCACATGAATCTAAAAAAGCTATTGCAGGCATCAGGAAAGAAGTAGTTTTTTTAATTATTAAGCTTCTCTAATCTGTAGATGTAGCAAAATTTTCACTTATGAAAATGAACACTCTCTAGCTGATGCATTTTTTATTTCAACATACTGCTCATCTATAGCTTAGACTACCTGCTGTCATGAATTCCAGTGATACAACTCCCTTTCGCTGATGTTAAAGGGAGAGAAGCTGTACTCAACAGCTCCTGATATGTCCCTGAAATAATGCAGTCGTATCAAGTACACTGTCTAGCAAAAAGGAAAAGAAATCTGCTGCTGACCTCTCAGTTAAAAAAGAGAAAATATATCATTCATCATACAGTACACATACATTCTTTTGGGGTAGATAATTTTTTCAGCTAGATGATAAATGTCAAAAACCACAGTACTGACTTTTAAGAAAAAGGTTCCTCATAGCACCAAAGTCTAAATGTCTTTTATGTCCCCTTGACCTAGCACATTTGTGGTGGCACTTTAACACAAACCTGTTGAATGGTGAGAAAATAGCTACAAGTTTGAATTGTGGGCTAATTTTGCTTTCTTATCAGTCTTCTGCCTAGTGTTCACTGACTTGGAATCTCTCTTCATCTCTCAGGGCTGAAATGAAAAAAAAAAACAAAACTGCAGAGCAGAGAAGAAAACCATACTGCTTCTGCATGTGGCTTCCCTGCTGCTGCAACTGGAGATGGTTTCTGCTCTGCTGCCTCTAATTTCCCTAGATAAAATCTTCCCCCTGCTGAATGGTTCTAATGCTTTTCTGGAAAATTACTAATACTCTGCATTATTCATAGCACTGCCATTCTGAATAGCAGACAGAAAATGGAACATATTGATTCCACTTTCCAGTTTGACAAGACTATCACTGTACTGACAACATCAAGTATTAAAAATCTCCTAAAATTACAAGGGTCAGAGGCATAAATAATGTTCCTATTTGCATTTCTTTTTTTTTAGTTTTTTTTAATCTTCAGTCATCTGCTGAAGTTCTTTTCTACAACTATGAAAAACTAAACCATACTTCCCTCCCTACACAAGAACCCAGAATCTCTCAATGCCTTCCTCTCAGGTGCTATGGCTTCAAAAGGCTCAGCAAGCAACAAGATCAAGTATAAAATAATGAAGGTTAATAAATCTGCTAGGAAGAGAAAAAAGTATAAAATATGCTTTTTCCCCCTCTTCCTGTTTATCAGAGACATCATCTCTTTGGATTACAGTCTGAAGAAATTTTATTTTTTTTCCTTCAGCCACTGATGAACACTTTAGTTTTCTTTTTTCCTTTCAAAGAAAACAGAAAATTAATTTTGAAAAAAACCAATAATCTCATTTAACAATCTATCTTCACCATGGAAAGTTTCCTATTTGCCACCAGTTAGTGGATTTTTCCCTAAGAAAAAGGAAATTACTCTTGACAAGCTCAGTTATAAATAGTGGCTGGCTTTGCTTGGATCAGAGTTCATAGGAAAAAGTTGTGTTCAAGGTAACCTGACTAGACTGTGTTTCAATAATTCACTGAGAAGTAGCCAGCTTTGCTGAAACAATGGCAGTCCATTTTCCAGAGTCTGGAACAACAAACAGTGAGCTTAACACCCTTTCTTGGGGTTTTTGGACGGTTTGGTTTTGATTTTATGTAAAGCCACTATATTTACAACGGATAGAGGAGCTTTGAAAATTCTAGCAAACAAGAAAAAAAAGAAAACAATGCTTCTATTCAGAAGAAAATGAATACTGCTTTTACTTCAAAGGAGAATTTCGCTACTGTGTTATAGAGGGATTGTATTTCCTCAGCTGACACAGAAGGTCTACTGCTTATCCTGAAAGATGGAGTTACCTTTTCATTCAAGACACACACCCACCATCCCCATGATAGGTCACAACCATGTAATGTCATCAGCGAACTGGTGAGGGACATGTATTTTTGAATAAGGTAATTCAACTTCAAATAGCCATCTTAAGGCAAAAACCAAAAGCACAACTGAAATAGCTGATGCCTGTTTCTTGGAGCTTTTTTTTTTTAACACATTTCTTTCGTTAAATAATGTGGAATTACAAGGAAGATAATAAAAATTATTTCCTGGCAGCAGTACCCTTCCTTACTTGACTGACTCTAAAGGAGAAAATGGCCAAATGCCCCGAACCCCAACTCAGTGACAACAAATACAGTTTTATAGTTTATCACACTCTGTTCCCTCACTTTTTCTCCTGACATTATCTCACCAAGTTATGAAAAACTGCTTTTATATTTTCTTTTGAATTTGAGTAAAATCTACCACAAAAAGGCGGAAGGAAACAGCTCTCTGAAGGACTCCCTCTGACCATCAGTATCCCTCAGATGTCTGGAGTTACTTCTATTGGGTTTCCAGTTCATGAAGGTGCCTAAATGCCTTAGACCATGTGGTTTGAATCCATCCTTGTTTCAGGGAACAGAAGCCATTAATGCTCCCACTGCATAAGCAGTAAAACTTGTGAACTCTTTTGATGGCAATTGCTTATCTGTCTGGCAAAGAAGCCAATCTGTCACCTCATTGTCTGAAGTCCCTCATCCTTTCATACATCTTCAGGAAAAAAACGAGATGGGAGGACACCTAAAACTAGTCTGGAGCCTCCATAGTAAAACTATTAATCTAATTGAAGCTGCTAGTATGCTGAGATCCTCTCAACACAATCCACACTCTTGCACAGAAAGTCTTTTAAGAAAAAGGAAAAAGAAAAAGAAGAGAAAAGCAACTGTAGCAATACCTTTTCTGCCAAGAAGGAAAACCTGATTTCTGGAATATCTGACACCTGGAGAGCACTGCTGAGGGAAAGTACAGCAGCCACTTTCCAGGCAGGGCCAATCAACCAGAGAGAATGTTACAATCCATTTGCCAACACAAATCTATGGCATTTGTTTGTTTTTGGATAAACACAAACACTCATCTCTACATCACAGGAACATACTGAAGCAAAGAAACAAGAATAGACAGACAGCATCTGATTTTTAGACAGATTATTCCCCAGTTCAGATCTGTTCATTCTGTAATCAGACAGAAACAAAACCTGAATTTGCACTCTGTGCTTCATCCTCCCCATTGTACTTAGAGTTCTTTCCCTGCTAGGTGGGCTGGCTGGTAAGAACCTCCCACCTCACCAGTGGGACAAGTAGCCCAGTTGCGTCCCACAGGATATTCAGGGACCCCATGTGTGCCCCGTCTCCAGGGACATGAGCCTTGGTGCTGGCCAGAAAGGAGCGAGCACATGGTGCTCCAGTAGGCCCTGGGGTCCCTGTGAGCTAGGACCAGGATAAGGCACAGGATTTTACTCTGTAGTGTTTAATAAACCTTAAAAACTTCAGAATAACTAGGATAAACTAAGTCTTGGGTATGTCTGGGCACTGATGTCCCTTTTTTCCACAAAATGCCATCTCTGCTTCCATATAGTTTCAACATAAGCTACTTCATTTTAAAAGCACAGAATTTGTGTGACCCAGCCATCCTGCAGTCAACACAAGAGTCCACACCACCACCAAAGAATTACACGATAGGAAAATATTTTGTTGTCAACAAACACCTAAGGCCCAGGACAGACTTGGATGCTTGTATAAAAACATGTCTGTCCCTCACCATGTCAGCCACGCATCATAGGCAGGCAATTCTACTGCCCTGCACTCTCCCTGCCATCCACTACCTCAAAGCTTCAGCTTTGCTTTAGCTAGTAAGTTTTAGAGAACAGGATCTCTGCTTATTTCACTTTGCTGGCAGCTCTGACAGCCAGAAAACTCAGGTATAAACCACAAAAAGGAAAGAGGAAGGAGAATGACAGACAAGGAATAAAACAGGCTAATAAATTCAGTTTTATTTTCACGGGTTGTCAGTTCCTGCGGGTTTTGACACCTACGGAGTGAAGTGAGTATGTGACTGCTTGAAATTACATTATCATGCCACAGCCTGAACACATTGAATATGCTGCCAGTAAGAAGAAGGCTGTCTCTCTCTTCCCTTCCTCTGTCACGAGGAGTAAAAATTTCTGCAGTTTCCTTCCCCACCCTATTGCCAATAAAAGAGTTTTCATTTAAGGTGGTTAAACCACAACGCAACAAGGAAAAGAAAACAGGTCTACTCCTAGTGAGGAGTATACTCAGGAGGTTTAATAATATGGTTTTCTAGGGACAGCTACCATGATTTCGTTAGACAAGTCTTCAAAAATTTGTTAATTAAACAGAATTTCAGAAAGCCCGACTCCTACTCCTACACATACACACACATATACATTATTGCATCATATTTTTAAGATAGACTATTTGCTGGTCAATGTCTCATCTCTGTTGTTTATGCCATGTATAAACTGTAACTTAAAAAATGATAATTTTAAAATTCATACTAAGAGAAAATGAAGGTATTCTTTTCTGGATGATAAAATATTCCAGTTGTAAAAATCATTGTATTTCAACTTAAGACAAACAAAATATCAATAAAGAATTAGTTTTATTTGACAACTATTAAATACTACTTTCAGGTTCATAATACCCAAAATGCTAGACTATGCACTGAAGATAACATTCATATCACACAGAGATCCTCTTGTTTTCATTCACCTGCAATAGTTATTTGTCAGCTAATTACCATTGTTAAGTCATCCCTTACTGGGAATCATGTGTCATCGCCTTAGATGTGTCTTCCTGTTCCTTTCACATTAACAAAGTACATGAGAACTGAAAATGCAAATACTCGAGGCTTACAAAAATTATCACACACCTGAAACTCACCCATACTGAAACTATTGTAAATCAAAATAAAGAGACTTTGCATTTCTGAAAAGCATGCACTGAAACAAATGTTTAAACCCACTATTTTAAGGATTTTTACATCTTCTGTTTTGGTATCTTTACTATTACAGTGCATGATGTAAAATTGTGAATTTATTTCATACTTTAAATGCACTCGTATCTAAGCTTTTAAAGATAAATTTGAGAGTAGTCATGACAGTGTTAACAATTAATAGCTTCAGCATCAGTTTGGAACTTACAAAAATTAATTTGATTGGCAGAGATGGAAGACAACAAAGCCTTAGCCACTATGGCATATACCCAAGAACACTCAACTACTACTTTAAAATCAAGAAACAACACATTCAACTGCAGATGTCTATAATTATAACTATCTTATATAAATCACTAAGTAGTAGAATTCACTTGCAAGCACGCAATTTTGAAGTTTGCTTTTGAGTGACCAGAGCAGAAACCAATTTCAGAAATCAGTACTGGCTGTGAGGAACGTTTACCAAACACACAGGACCTTTTTTTGGGTACCCTTGAGGCTTTAGATATGTACTGATTAGATATTTTCTGATGAAGAGGTGTTGCTTTGGTAATTAACAGCCCTTGGGGGCTACATAGTTACACTTTTAAAAATAGAGTAGAATATTTCAGCTGGAAGGGACCTACAAGGATCATCTAGTCCAAATGCTTGACCTGTTCAGGGCTGACTGAAAGTTAGAGCGTGTTGTTAAGGGTGTTGTCCAAATTGTGCTTAAACATTGGCATGCCTTGGGCATTGACCATCTCTCTAAGAAGCCTATTCCAGGTTTGACCACTCCCTCCACAAAGAAATGCTTCCTAAAATATTTCCTTTTTGGATACTTATACACTTATTCACAACAATGATCAGCAAGGACTTCCACAGCTTAATTACATGTTGTCCAAACCATCACATCTTTCGATTTTTCACTTGATCCGGCAACTACCCATTCCAGCTGTGACCCTCTATGTCTTACACTGCAACAGCCCACAAGCAATCATTCTTTTTCCAAAGGCCACCTTTTCATGCCTCCTGAAAATCTGTCTTCCGGTATGCCTTCCCTTGTTTACTTCTTCCTGTTTTGAAGAGTCCTAACCTTTGTCTTTCCTCATATGGAAATTATTTCATCATTGCTCTTACCCATTTCTGTGTGTTTTCCAGTTCTTCCAATCCCATTTTGGGAATGGGAGGTCACAAATGTCAAATAAAAGAAGTCAAGTGCAGACACACTAGAGATTTACACACAATGAAGTTCTCTATTTTTCTCTCAGTTTGCCTCTTTAAACTGCTACTGAGAACCAAGCAGATGCTATGGTAGAGCCATAGAACACACACAGATCTCACTCCTACCCCAGCAACAGGCTTGTGATAGTCCATCAGTTTCTATGTGAAATAAGGATTATTTCCCTCAAACTGCTTTCCCGCCTTCACTGAAGTCAAGGCTGGCTTTTATCACTGGGCTGCACAAGAATGCCTTTTCTGTTCTTGTTCGAATATCCAAAAATGTATCTCCTGAAAATATAACACAGACATACCCTCTTCTCTTGTAAAGTTTACATGGCCTTAGAAAGCTGGCACCACTGTTTTAGAATCTTTGTTCTGTGGTTGGGATTTTCCATTCTAAAAACAGTATCTTCCTATATAGAAGCTAGAGAAAACTAGTTCCCCAAGCTACCCTAAAAAGGAACACAAGAGAGAACACCAAGAGTTGTCCTGTATTCATGCTCAGAAAGGCACAAATAACAAACTTGGCAAAATCACCATAAAAATGAAGATTCATCATTCTAAACTTAATACAGCAAAGTCCTTTAACAAAAGATCATAAACTCTTACGTATACAAATGTCTTAATTAGAACTACCGAAGCACAGTATATGGTAAGACCCTGCAATAAAGTTACATTTAAATAAGATTGTGGGTACTTAGTGCTTGGCCTCTACTGCTACTTGGTTTCTGGTTTCCTGGTGCAGTTCCTGGACATTTGCAACAGCCAGAAATTTTCAGACCAGGACAACACTGAAAAAAAAAAAAAAATCTCACCTTTTTACATTCTGAAGCAATACATTGTTGTTTTCCTGTATTCTGCTGCCATAAAAAGGAATGCAATACAGAATGGCATCAATAAAATAAAAGCATGGTATTAATCTTATATTTGCTATTAATGTAAGTATGTATTGTGAATTTCACGAATGTTTTTAGTGTTGCAATCTTAACCAATACTATACTGCTTATTAACTATGTCCAACTGACTCAGATTATTGAATGAAAACAGATTAGGAAGGCACATTTTCTTGCTCTTGTATAAATGCATAATGCTGCAATGTTTGGAATGCAAACTCCACAGAGGAACATTAAAAAAATATTGGTGTGTAAATTCAAGCCACTGAAAAGTAAATGTCAGCCATGAAAATATTTCCTTTAATATTGTGTTTTATAAGTTGTTTAATCAGTCCCTCCTCCAGCTGAGGTCTGAATTACCATTAACTCTGTGATTCAATAAATTATTAATACAAAATGGAAGAATCTAAGGAAAAAAATGGTGCTTTAGAGCACACACAATAGATGAAGAGCTACAAAAATGGGCCAGAAATGTTGCTGTGAAGAGGTAATGCAGTAAAAGGGAACAGCTGGAGACTATTAAAAGCACTCATTAGAGGGAAGAAGCAGCAAACTGTTCTAATTGGGTCAGCTGACAGGTGGCTGTGCTTCAGCAGTGCCTTCCCAGCAGCCCCGTCCCAGCCGCAGGGATTGGTGCTACTGTGTGATCCCCAAACCACAGCTACAGCTGCAAAGCTGCACTGCAGCCCAGGGCTCCCTGCAGCACACCCAGGGACCAATTCCAACCAAATCAGCACCAGTGTAGAACATGGAGAGTGAAATGACTACTGTGTGGGTGAGTGAACAGTGTAGAACATGGTGAGTGAAATGACTACTTCCCTATGCTAGGGAAAACACTGAGAGTGCCTAAAATGTTTAGCCTCTTAACTACAGCTCAGAACCCAATGACTGAAAAATGTACTTTTTAATTTCTACATTTAACTCCCTAATATGTGGTATGCACTGCACAGACCTCTGCATGCCTCAGATTTCCAATCTAAAACAATGTTATCCAAGTTATCAGAGCCTCCTCAAAATTTCCCAGGTTCAATTAACAGACACTTATAGCCTGTCTTGTGAAGTCCCCAACAGCAAAATGAGAGTTATGGACCTTCTGCTCCCTCACTGCACCAAATTTGAGGGCAGGCAACTCTCTCTCCCTAACTTTTTTTTTTATACAGAAACACACTCATGAGTGACAGTCAGAAGACAAAGGCATAGGCTCCATACCATGATCTCCCCTGGAGGCCACTGACAACTGAAAAGCTTCAATAAACTTATCTGAAGTCATGAAGGAGAAAGCTCACTGATGATAACTGATGACAATTCACAACATAACTGCCCACAGTATTATGCAGATAAACACAGGAAATAAGATAGCCAGCTGCTGTCTGAAAACCAATGCAATTGGTAAAATAATATTTTTCACTGTAGATAGAAATTTGAGGATATAAATAATAAAACTGGTTAAATATATTTAGTGAATATTCTTACATTAATGAAAACCATGGTAGTCATAAAAAGAAATTCTCAAGATTCAGGAATAAAAAAAACTTGTTCTATGGAGTTAAACTGTTCACCTTTTTCTATAATTTTGTTTGAAATTTATGAAATAATCTAAACAACATTAATTTAAATATTTAGCCATAAAAGCTAATGCTTGCAACAGGAGAGTTCCCTATTGTAAGAAACTTGACATGTAAGTTCCCTGACATTACTTTAATTTTACTTCCCTCCTTTGCAGTAAGCCTCATACACTTTTAAAAGACAAAAGGACAGATGCTCCTTTATGGGATCACTTGCATGAGTAATCTTTAACATAAAGGAGGCTGAATATTGTTAGAATATTTTTAATTTTTGCTGTGAAAAGCAAATTTATTTTCAGAGATGAAGTTGAAATACTATGCAGAGCCACACAGAGATGCTGTGCAAAATTTAAATGCTAATCATAACGAAAATCTGAAACATCCTATAGGAAGGTGAAAAATTCTTACTTTACTGAATAATTTTTTTAATACAAAACTCATTTCTGATATATTAGCCTAGAGATCTTTCACTGGAGTGAGCTAGGAGCCATGGTATTCATGAACCTAACAGAGATTGGAATCCCATGTAACCAGATTTCCGGCAGTTCAGGCAACAACACACAGCCTATGCTGCTTCACACACTCATTCAGCCTTAGTACTTCTAGATGAAAGAATATTAAGAAAAGATGAAAAACCTATACATGCCTTTTATATTTGATGTCTTACACTGAAGTTGTCATAAATACTAGATAATTATAAAAAAGCCTTCAGGAAGGGACACTTTTAATATAAAGCCTTAAAATATTGATATTAGTCCCTCTTCATCAGGGGTGCTTCCTACCTTCTGTACTTCCAAGCCCTAAACTAAATCACATCTCATGTATATTTTTATTTTGCTTGGTACCTGCAGCACTCACAGCTGCACTGATACGGGTTTGCTTGCTTTATTGAAGCATACTTCAATAAGAACTCTAGTTCAACCTGAAACACACTCACTACAACGAATTTAAATTAATTTCTGTGAATCTATCTCATCTTACAGGACCATAATGTAGGGTTGACTGTTGCATCAGTGTGCCTGAGACTTGACCCAAGATGTTCACCATTAATTACCTCTCTGCCATACTCCACACTACCATGCTGCCACTATTTCTTCTGGGGAAGCTGAAAAGTGATTTCTTCAGGTGACTAGCGGAAACTCAGTCCAGCAGAGAAAGTGCCAGGTCAGGACAAGGGGCTGGTGGATCTGGGTAGAAAGTCTCACACTGCAGCAGCTGCCTCTGCTGTATCTGACTCATGAATAAAAGGCCTGCTTTCTATGCTGACTTTCAATTAAATTTTGGTAAACACAGACATTTACCGAAACGTTTAGAACAATTTGTCTGACTCCTGAATGAATGGTTGTGTTCCCTGGAACAGAGTCAAAGCCTGAAGCTCTATTCAGAGAAAATTTCAAATGATCAGTGAACAGCTGAAATTTCTGTCTTCATTTCTGACTTTTGTAGTGTGAGCAGCTCAGATTTCAATGTTAAAAAACCAGCATGCAAGGTACTACAAGATTTCAATATGGTTTTTCTTTTCGACTTCCTTTTTTTCTTAAGTATCAGAATTGAGGGGAGGGAGCCTTTTAGAGAGGCTGAGCTCCCACACCTTCACACTGCAGTTTCTGAGGGAAAATGCATGTTGCCCTCACCTTTTCAAGGGAGAAGGCCAGCGTTGGCAGCTATTGATGAAGATGCCAGGATGGCGTGTAAAGGTTCCCAGTTGCCCACACCACCTTCCAAGAGACAGGAAGCCATGAATATCATGGTTGATAAAAGCAGTATTAGCCTCTAAGACCCAGTTTCAGAAGATACACACCTTTGGCCTGCAAACCTGTCTCTTCAGGTAAAACAGAAAAGTCTCATTTACAGCTTCTCCAGTCCATTTTCTATGTCTGTAACTGCTATCAACACAAGGCTTCTCGAGTACTCCAGCAATGAGCTCAGTGTCGTGGATCAATCAGCAGTTTTGTATTTTCCTAGCTGTTGATCTGAGGCATGATGGAAGAAAGAAAATAAAAACTCCTATCCTCTCTGTGCTGTCATATATTTGCTCATGGTCAGGCACACTTCATCCCAAACATAGCTTTAATATCAATGTTGATCGATGTTGAAACTACTTCATATGCTAAATCTGAGCTTATCCTTAAACAGCTCCCCATAAAAAAAAGTAATGTTTCATGGTGAGCTTTGAATTTAAAAAAAATATTAGGGAAGAATTGCAAAAGTTATGAGACCTGCAATTAGGTCAGCTGTCAGTCCTTTGCTAAAGTGGCATACTGGCTCATGCTCAGAGGTGAAACCAGCTGCTTACTTTCTTCACAGCTAGATCAGACAATTGATTTTGCAGATTTCTGAAGCTATGATTCCAAAAACTCCAATACCTGAATGTTAAGAAATATATCAGCAGATTTTCTTGCACCACTGAGGGCAAGATTAAAATGCAGTTGTGCAATATATGGTGTGGCTGGACTAGCACAAACCTTAAAAATGCTGAACATTCAGAATGAGTGGCTTTCAGGAAAATTAATTTCACTGGCAAGTGGCCTGTATGTTACTGTCTCTCTGAGCAGTGCAAGTGACCACCAAAGTCTGCCAAGGAGGGATGAAGGACAGGTTCCAAAAATGTTTCCAGGATTCTAACACTGACTTACCACCAGAGAAAATCAAAATGAAAATGAAAAAGTAGTTTTTATTAGGGATACTAATGGTGTCTCAGAACAACAAACTGCCTTTCGAACAAAATGATTACTGACCTCAGACACTTTTTATTTCTTTTTAATTATAGCTTTTGTAGTGATCCGTGTAGGCATAGATATCTGTGTATACATATAAATAATTAACTTCTTAAAGAATATACCGATGGCCAATGAAAAGGCAAGGTAATTTCTATTAGTTTTTAAACCAACACAACATGAATTTGACCTATTTGTTTCAATTCTGTTGAAATAAAATTTCACTGCCTATACATATCATGTCTTAAGCTGCACAGTCAGTACTGAAATAATACCAGGTTTTACAGAGTCAGTTGTAAGAGGTGCCAATCATTGCACTTTGAATGAGAAGGCACTCAGAGTAAAGTACAGAATCTACCACTCACTTAACATTTCCAAAAAAGAAAATGTAATAGTGTTAAAAAATAAAGTTGTAGTAAAACCCCCTACCCCTCATTAATTTCTTCAACTCTCTTGTCACATTCAGAGATGATGAAGCAGAAATCCATGCACACAACATGCAAAGCCTTCCAACTCTGCACACCAGGAGGTCAAGACTCACTCAGCTGACACAGGGACCTCTTTGGGATCTCTAGGCACATAGCAAATAAAAAACTCTTTGCAACATTACTGAAATAAGTTTATGTCTGTATAGTAGATGTCATTGAAGACAGTTAGACAGTTACACTGATACCTGCCCCTTCAATTATTTATAATTTATAAGCTTCTCTGTTCACAGGGCTCTGCATGAAAGAAGACAAATGAAATCAAAATAGCTCTATATATGGAAAAAAACCCAACCCTCCTTGGATTCATCTGACTTCAAGCTACGGCTGAAAGGTGTTGTGTGGCAGTTGTTCAGAGCTGTGTTCTCTGTAGAGGCCTTTTACTTAGACACAGCCATGGAAGTTGAAATAATATGTGGGTGAGAAAAAGCTTAGGGTTGAAATACTGAAAACTACAGGATGGAAGAAAAGATTAAGGTAGAAACATAAGAACATTGCAAAGTTGAGAGAAAGGTTGAAGTGGAAACATGGGAACATTGCAAGGTTGGGAAAAAGATTATGTTTAAAATACAATAGGGTATTGAAAATTAAAATAGACTATTATAAGTGTAGTATAAGCTTGCCAACCAATAAGAATGTATTATATTGCGTGCTTGTCGCGTGAACATGAACATTTCACCAATCAAGTTATGTGGGGCGTGTGTATGGAACTAGAAAATAGTATAAATGTATCCAGTTATCTTAGAATAAACGGCGTTCACTAATCATCATATTGGTGTGAGTGTCGTCCATCCTCCCATGGAACCCCACCGTCCTCTATGGCTTATCCACACATCTTATACTCTGCTGCCTCTTCAAAACATGACAAAAACATCCTCTCTTTCTCCTCCAAAAGCCCCAGACATCTCTTGTTTTGACATTATGTCTGGCCTGCAACATCTCATAGCAGACCATCAAGCTGTCCTGTCACTGCTTTTTCACTGAACCCTCTGCAGGGTTCAAGTACAGCTGAAGGCTGAGTCCAATCAAACTGGATCTCCATTAAAGAGAGGGCAAGAAGTAATTCCACCATTTTGCCTTTTTTGAGAGGTGTCTGTGTACATGCAAAGAGATCAATATAAAACCAACCAACCACCTCCCTAGCTTCTGTGTTTTTTATTTAGCATTCATTGAACACCTACCGTCACGGGACCTTGGTATGCAACAAAAGCTGTCAGGTGTTGTAACAGTTCAGCAGTCATACAAATTTAAAAACTTATTATGAATAGCTTATTCAGCGTTATTGCCAACATCTCAACCCAAAAAAGGCAACAAAACCAAGCCAAGAGCTGAGATTAGAGCCTTAGTATAAACATTACAAATAGCATCAAGAACATTAGAAACTTGGGCTCACTGAATTGCTCTGTTTCTCAGTCTTCCTCTGAGGCTGCACAGTTACAGACACAGCTTGAACCTAAAAATCTGTCTGAATATTCACAATGATAAATATAGGCAGAATTATTACATTACTGTACAGTGCAAATTCAACTCAGTGAAAGGACCATAATTCAACAATGGCAATCTGGAACTTGCTGACAGCTTATTCAAGATCAAACTGAATACATTGGCAACACTCTACACAGTAAAGCTGATCAAACTAAGGACCAGGCAAGAAAAGAGAGAGGAAAAACACAAGATGGAAGACGCCTCAGTCTCCCACTTTTCTAGCATTCAGTTTGAATAATAGCATTACATAACAATGAAGAGAAATTCGTAATCAAAACCTTTTATTTAAACATACCAGGTATCTTTCCTCCTGCCTCATGCTGGGGGTACGGATCATGTGATTCTGTTCTCCTCTCCAGTCTCCAAAACGTCGAAAAAAATAATTGGATAGAAATCGGTTGACAGGATCTCTAATAATATTGATGTACACTGGCTGGTCTCCTCCAAACCTGGTGGGATGAAAAATGAGTGAAACTCATCACAAGGTTCCACACAGACACGTACCTATTATCTCTCATTTCAATGCTTTCAAATTACTTCCTACAGAAATTCAGAGCTTTTACAAGGTGAGGAGTGAAACCAAGAATCTTTCTAAACCTTTGTAAATGCATGCAAGATCTCATTAGGATGAACAGTAAATATGGAATCACATTAAGCTATATGCATACTACAAACATTTTGGTTGAAACCCATTTTTTACACTGTATCAACAGTTTAGCTTCTTGAGTTCTCTCCTTGCTCTTTTCAGATGAAAAACCTCTACAGATGAATCAGAGAATGAGCACTTCTTCTCAACACATTTCCCATCTGGGCAGTCATGTCAGAGCAGGCACCACCCACCAGTAATTGCTGTAAGGCAGCCTTCAATCACCTTCGCCTGTATAGTAAGTGTAGTAATGTGCAAAGGATTTTCAGCTTCCTTTGAAAGCTTTTTTCCCAACAGCTTACTCTGGATGAACTGACAGATATGCATGGTATTTTCAACTTTATATTTGCTGGAACTTGTGCAGATCCTTGTCCCCTCAGCCCCATCCTGCACCACCGGCTGGATTTGACGTTATTTCATGGTTATGCAATACCTTATCCCTGCACTGCACTTCATGAACTTTTTTTAAGACAATATGAAAATTCCTGCTTAAAAAAAAAAAAATTAAATATCAATCTCAAGTACATGCAAGTCCAAGGAAAAGGAATGGGTAAAACCACCTGTGACCAGGCTTGCCTATAAGCAAAATACAGCACAGGTAGCTGCAACTTAGAGATGAGAAGATAAACCATAGCCACTTCATCATCTTGACTATACCCTCTTGTATGTCTCCTCCTGGTGCTTAATGACAAACATTTTCAGTTCAATAGGTAGGATACCAAAAGAGAAAAGGAGGAAAAAGAAACTTGGAAAGGTTTGTGATTACACCGTATTTTCAGAATGTTAAAATATTGACTGCATATTTTAGATCAATATGCAGCATCAGGAGAGCAGGCGTAACTGGAAGAAAAAAGGGGAAGTTGCTTACACTGTTCTGTGGTCAAAATTAAAAACCAGACATTCATGGAACAGACTTATGGACTACAAATTCGGTGAGACCAAGAATAAAAGAAAACCTTCCTGGCCTGAGAAGTTCATAGGATAAATTCAGCTTGGAATTTTCCTCATCTAAGAACATAGATCATGCTTCTCCCTTCTGTTTCCCCAGTTTAGGTGAACAATTCTCACTTAAGCACTAGCTTATGCTTTATTTTTGGGAGCCTGAGGACATAGCCATATTTAAGTATTTAAATGCTATTCTGATGATTTTCTGAGTCATAATTTATATAATTTATTCTAAAACGTAAAATACTAGATTAAAAGAGAGAAAACTGAAGACACCCTTTAGATGAAAAAACCCCTCTTAGTTTCTGCTCATCTTTTGAGTTGATGAATAATTGAATATGTATAATAAAAGATCAGGGTTTCTCATAAATATTAAAGCAGCAGCAAAATTGTTTAAAATTATAATTCTAGTAAAAGACAAGAGAAAAATCTCATAGAGTTTAAACCCGGTTTTTATTCTGCATGATTCCCCAGACCTCTAAATATAGTCTGCAAAGGCTTGTCTCATGAGTAACTATGCATATCAGTAATTTCATTGACCTCGATGTTGCAGGATCACTGCCATAATTTGAAATTGCACAGACAGCATAAAAGTTTAAAACAATCCAATTAAAAAGGCAGATGCTCCTTGCTGCCTGCAGCCCAGTTTGGACACGGATGTGCAAGTGCAGTATCCTGAATTTAGTATCCTGAATTCTTCTCTGAGCTTATCTTTGCTGCTTTTTATCTTTTTACAGAAATAAAACCTACATTTATTAAAAAAAAAAAAAAAAGCATTCCTGCAAATACCACAGGACAATGCAGGCATAAAGCTTTGATAATATTTATTCAAACAGAAAGCTTTTGGTGGATGCCTTGGCCTGGTAGCTTCAAAAACTAAACTTTTCAAGTGAAATTGTAGGAAAGAAGAGATTGCATCTAAATTACTGAACACATTATCTTCCTTCTGCTTGATGGAGATCAGTAATAATCTAAAGACAGAAGGGAGTAGAGGAGACCAAGGAACAGGAGAAGCAATGGAGACAGTAAGAAGTGATGACAGCATATTTTGTCTATAAGATAGAGACAAAAAGATTATAAGACTCATAGAGGCAAGAGAGCAGGGATGTCCTGGCCTGGGTTTTGTAAAGGATGCTAAGCCTAAACGCTCATCAGAAGAGCGAAAAATCAAAACCAGACAGCTATTAGCTGTCTTGATAGAAATCTTCCATACATATTGTCTTTTCTGAAGTTAAAGGAGGGGTGAGATTGCATAACTAACCCACCAAAGTCCCAGAGCCCATCCTTTTGCTGGTTAAGGTCATATCTCTGAACATGAGAACAGTAGATTCAGTACCAAAAGCCCTGAAGAAAAGAGGCTCACACAAGAGGACAGCTGAGATGGGATGTCACTCTTTCACATATGCTACAGAGGAACTTCCATTTCCAAAATGGAGATCACGTGTGCTCCCCACCTCCCAAAACACAGGACAGCTCAAATGTCTGATTTTCTGCACAATGTAACCAGCTGCTATACACCCAGCTGTGGGTTGCTTCACCAGGCAACGAGCAAGGAATTATTAGAAAAATCAAGTCTGTTCTGGTTCTTATTCAAATGTGCATTCTTTTAAACATAGTTTATACCACTTCAGATTCCAACCATTTGTTTCTATAGACTGTACTCAGAGTCTTTTATGGAAGTTAAGTAGCACTCACATAGCATAAAAAATCCTACCGGTTAAAAAAAGAAATCAATTACCTTAAGCTATTTAGAGAAGAGAAGGGCAAATCAATGCTCCATTTGTTCAAGTATGTTCTGCCTATTTTTAGAAACCTATCAATCACAACATATTAAATATTACTTAGCTCTCCCAAGTGAAACTTTTCAAATTAACAATACCCACATGAAAGTGCTCTTGAAAAAAAATAGATATGTGCTCTCATCATACATCACATCACCTTATTTGTACTCAAACACCTATTATAAAGGATTCAAAATGGGACACAATCATATTTTCTAGGCCTGAGCAGCAGACTTACCTTCTCTGAATGGGATCATGACTGGATCCCTCACGGTGAAGTTGCCTGACCATTCTCATCTCCAGCAGCACCTCAGTGCAAATGGCAAGAGTGGGTAAGGACACCACCACTCCAGCCTAACACTGAAAATGGATACACCAACACCCACAATGCTCTTCCTGTACTTAACATCTTCTGATTTATTTTAGTTTTAGCTGCTTTGTTGTGAAAGTCTCATCAAAACAACTATTTGTAGGCTTCAATTAATGATACTTAGCTTCATTAATAATATCCCCCTCTGTAATTTTTAATAAAACCAAATTTTAAAAAAATAAAGCCTTAGAATTATGTGGGCTTGCCCCTTAGAAAAAAAATTCTGATTAATTCCAATTTTATTATTTACGTGAGCAAAATCTGTTTAAAACCATTTACAAACCTCACAAGTTAGGAAGAAGAAGAAAAAAAAATCAATTAAAGTAATTTGCTTGGCTTTAAAATGGAGTATCTCTTAGCTCCAATTATTTTTCATTTCGCTTCAGGAGGCCGCTGCCTTTGCGTTTAGTGCTTGTGCTTCTATGCACAAGCTGAAGAAGGTTTCTTCATCCCTGCAGGCAAAGCTCAACTCCTCAAGAAAAAGATCACTCCCAACCTATTCTCTGTAAGAACTTCGTCTGTCTCTTTTAACGTCAAGTTTCCTCTTAAACAAAAGGGTTGGTTGCTAAAAATTCAATATGATGGAAGCAAACAAGAACCAACAGCTACCAAATATTAATAAGCACAGGCATATTGTGTCCTTCTTATAAAGGAAGCACAATTTCCTTTTACAATGCCATACAAGCGAGAATCACATGCTGAGAGCACAATTGCCCAGCAGTTGTTACTCATCAATTATGTTACAGCTCTATTACCTGCCCTGCAGCACAGCTTCACGGGGAGCTTATGTAAAAGCAATAACATAGAACTTTCACCTTTTTAGGACTTGAATAAGATGCAGTTACTTCAACATTTATCTTCTGAAAAAGGTATTTTGAAATGAAGTTTTCATAACATCTCGCATTAGCATGAATTCGTGGCAAAGCAATCCTCTGCACACAAGGCACCAGGCACTTCTGGGACGCTCCAATGACCCTCCTCAAGGATGAGCTGCAAAGAGGAGTGGGCTGAGGTACTGCCTGCCTGGGACTAAATGGTATTGCCAGCCTCCATAATCAAGGAGTTTGTTTATCATCCTGCTTTTATCTGCAGTGCCTCTCTTGTAGCCTTCATCCTTATGCTGTGGCCATGTTTTCAACCCTTTCTTCAGAATTAGGAGAGTAAACAGGAAAGTGAATTGATTAGGGCATTTCAATACTGATGCACCCATGTTACCTACATAGTATCAATCATAATAGTACTGGCATAGCTGAACTCTAGTATAAGGACTATGTAGAGCGGACTTCAGTTTAAAATTTCAGCTTCACGAAACCTTTTTCCTTTCTTGCAGAGTCCTAACTAGGCTGCCTCTCCCCAGCGAGCTGAACTAAAAGTTATGCCAGTCTGCCTTTTTGTTTTTGCTTTCTAGTTTATTCCCAACACAAAACAAGCAATGCAGAGAGATGATATCATCGTCAGCCCTGGAAGTGTTCAAAAAACATGTAGATGCAGCACTTAGGGACATGGCTTAGTAGTGGACTTGGCAGTGTAGGTGAACAGTTGGACTTGATGCCATTTACAGTCTTTTCCAACCTGAACAGATCCATGATTCTATGAAATAAGTGTTTTCATTTCAAAACTGCACCTTTGGCAGGGCTGGCCTTCAATGGGAGTTGTGTGCAGAGATACAAAATGCCCAGTAGTTCAAGGTTAACCATAAAACAGTGCACACTGTCAACATCCCTCATTAATTACCCTTTTTGGAGCTGTGATTTCAATAGCAGAGATTTCAGCTTCTGATGTGTCTGGGTCATGACATTGTAAAATCACAACTGAGTCCTCTAGGAATTGTTCAGTAAGCTGCTTCAGAACAGCGAATGGCTAAAAGATAACACTGTAAAGCCTTGTACTTCTCTATTTCACTATCCTGTAAATCTACCAGGATATTTTAGGCTGCATTTTTGTCAGTCATTCATACATGCTAAATAACGAGGGTCTTTTTTTTTTTTTTTCCCCCCATACTCTTCATTTTCCTGAGGATATCAAAGTAGTTTAATATATAAATTCAAAATGAACAGCACCAACAAGGATAAATATCCTGCCTGGGTCTCAAGTAAAGGAAATACTAATTATGTTTTCATTTCTGTAATGCAAAGATACAGCTGGAAACAAGAGAGTAAACACTAACTCTTCACAAAAGACTAACAGCAGCTAAACTCTGCATTAATTAAAATAATTTAATTCCAGATACTCTGTATTTAAGACTTTCTTCCAAAGGCCTGGCTCAAGATCTCTCTGGAACTCTGATTAATGTTTCACTGTAATTCTGAGATGCAAATGTTGCGTATTATATAGAGGAATAGAAATATTAATTACAAAATATTATAATAAATGTCTTGCAGATAGTAGAATAGCTGATACAGCTCTTTGGAAAGTATTAAATCAACAAACATGATGGGTAGAAGAGATATCTTCTAAATTGAATGGGACCACAGATTTGGCTGATGTAGTTACATTTGCATAAAATCTTGGGGCTTGACTTCTTAGGAAGGATATTATGCAAAGGATGTGGAAATGCACTCAGCACAGCATATTCAGCTTCTTGTATGAATACATTTATAGGTGACTCCAGCTGTTCTGTGGAAATGGCTGACCACTCAAGATCATGTCAGGAGTGTCCATATGGAAAGTAAAATACAGTAAGCTGTGTACAACAAGAGCAAAAAACCTGTAACTTGGCAGTATATATAATGTATACAATCTATAGAATATAAAAATCAACCTAAGTCAAACTTATGACTGCCCTGTCCCAGATGTGAAATTCTACTGTCAAAGAGGGACTGTGTACATCATTCGGCTTGAGGCTTTGAATCTACACAGTTTAACATGATAATCTGTGATTCAGAAGATATATGCAAACTGATATTTTCAGAAAGCAAAGCTGCAAAAGGAGAAAATAATGAAGGGAGTAGTTTGCTGGTAAAGAGCCACTTGAGCCACTGGTCAAGAAAGACATAAGCAAACATTTTGCACTGTAGTATGGCAAATGAGACCCAAAGCATCTAGAATGTGAAGCAGAGGACATTCACAGGGAAGGAGAAGTTCTGGCAAGGACATGCTTACTTTCACATATTATCAACAGTGTGGGAAACCTTACAGGCCAGAATAATTCCAGTTTCCCTTTTTCTGAGTATAGGAGGAAAGACCTGACACAGCACTCATGTGACCATGCACAGAGTCTAGTTGTAGCAAAACATGAACAAAGTTCAATGCAGCAACACAAGAATGATGAAAAAAAATAAAAAGCTTTCAGCTTGAAAATAGAACGAGAAGGCAAAAATACAGAGAAAGCTGAGAGCTGACTGCAAAAGAGCGTGTAAGAAATTACACATGAAAGTTTACATGGGGAAAAATTTGATGAGTCTTTACATAGTGGACAAATGTATTCTGAGATCCAAGGAAAATGAGTCAACTGGACTTTGCAGAAAAATTACAAGGAAAGACAATTCATAATTTACTATCTGAGAGAACAATTCAGTATTGGAAGGATTTATCAAGTGCAGCAGATTCTCCATTACTGGTGATTTAGCATCAATACTTCAATTTCCTTCCTGAAAGATAGAAGTTTTAGGTTTAAACCTCTTTATCATGCATTACACAAGTGTAAAAAAGACTCAAAATTATTCAGAACTGTAACAATCCATCTTTTTGCTCGAAGGCAGGATCAGTTATGAAACTGCCACACTACCAGCTGCAAAATGCTGAAGTACAACCTATTCTGTTGCTTGGCTGTCCCTATTGTTCAAACCTTCTCCTAAATATCTAGAACTTGATGCAATTCAAGTTCAGCACCTGTTTTATCATTATTCATGAAGAACTGCAGAGTCCCTTTATCTCTGCAGAACCCTTAAAATAAAAAAATCGGAAGAGTTATGATAGTCCCCTCTTTCCCTTGTCTTCGCTGTTTTTCTTTTCCTGTGATTTTAGGTAAATTTTTAAAATCTCTAATAATTCTCCTTATTCTCTTCTGAACTCCTCTGGAGTAATCATCACCCTTCTTAAATTACTCCCAAACTGGTAATCTGCAGTGTGAATGTGAACATGGAAACATGTGTTTCATGATGTGTTAGCAAAAAATACAGATTATAATGAACACACATAGAGAAACAGTGTTATGCCCATGCACATACGTTTAGCTGACATTTCCCTACTTTTAAGAACTTACCCAGAGAGTAATTTTTTTTCTTTTTTTTGTTACCATATTCTAATGATATTTCCCTAAGCCTGTGGGGTTTTTTTAAAGGAGAAAAAATCCCACAATATAAAACTATTTTAGTAGATAATCTTAGGCTGCAATCATTGTTTCAAGATGTTGATTCAAGGAGGCATGCAAAGAGCCCAATCCCTCCCACAGCTGAACTGCACAGAGTCAGTGCAAACTGACTCAACTACTGCTCTTTGTACAAAGTATATCTGAGTTTGCATTCAAAGGGTCAAGGACATTCAGCATCTTGTTACGCCAGCTCCGTGCATTTGCCCAACACACTCTTTTCAAATGCTAGTGAAGTATGGTTTAGTGTTGGAGGTTGGGAATTTTTCCATCCTGTGGCTGGAGATACGTTAACGAGCCTTAACGACTGGGTACTTAAGAGATAACGACTGAGTACCTAAGGGACAAAGACGCACTTAAGAGACTAAAAACATAGCCAGGTGTGGCGAGAGAAGAAAAAGGTGGCTGGCTGTGGATA
Organism: Dasyornis broadbenti; assembly: GCA_013397935.1. Classification (NCBI taxonomy): domain Eukaryota; kingdom Metazoa; phylum Chordata; class Aves; order Passeriformes; family Dasyornithidae; genus Dasyornis; species Dasyornis broadbenti. The sequence continues at coordinate 296,285 of VZRN01006214.1, forward strand.
GAGACACACTTCTTCCCAGCTCTTGGTGGAGAGAGCTGCTGTTTCTTCACTGGGCAGCAGTGAAGGGAACTCAGCACTGCCTGGTTCTTCTTCCTTGCTGGAGTCTCTGCTACCCTTTTGTTCGCCTGTCCGAGTGGACAAGCTCTGCTGCCCAGTTTGCTGCCCTGAGATTCCCTGCTGCAGCTCCGCTCGCCGTGCAGCCGCCTCGCCCTCAGCTCCGTCCGCCATCACCGAGGAGCTGAGCTCGCATCACAGCACCCCTGCCAGCCGTGACCGTAACTGCACCAAAGGGGAGGGGCGGTGTCTGGCAGCTCAGAGAAAGCTGCCACCGGGTATCTGTTTTGTTTATTTGTTATTGCTACTGTTATTGTTGTTTGTTTTCTTCGTTATAGATACGAGTAAAGAACTGTTATTCCTTTTCCCATATCTCTGCCTGAGAGCCTTTGATTTCGACCTTATAACAATTTGGAGGGAGGGGGGTCATGTCCTCTAAGGCAGGTTTCCACCTTCCTTAGCAGACGCCTGTCTTCCAAACCAAGACAGCACACATAAATATGCATGTTCTGAAAAACATGAACACATTGTGTGGTATTACTTGCCCCAAAGAAAAAATAATAATCCTCTAATTACTAAAAAATCTGAGTATTGTGACAAAAACCTCCTTACTCTGTCTTAAGACAATGAAAATGGCATCACAGTATCACTCTGGTTTTACTGACCTCTTGTCAGTCTACAAAAAAAGTGAAATTCTATTTCCAAATCAATGGGCCAAAGACATACATAGGTTACACCATTGCAAAGAAAGATATTTATTTGCAAAAAAAAAGTAAATGTATCATCCAACCCTTCCAAATGATCAAAAAAGCTAACATGCAAGGCTTCCAAAGCTAACATGCTGCCAGCACAGAGTGTGCTCGGCTTTCAAAAATGCAGCTTATTCACATGACAAAATTAGTTCATCAAGACTTCCCTTCTTTTTTCTTGTTAACTATAGACACAGTTTACAAGAACAAGGGAATACTGTAACAAAGTGTTGTGTTAAAATGCAATTTTTAGAGTTGCTTCTGCATCAGAAAAAACAGAACCAATGACTAACAACCACAGCAACATTCAGAAATCAGGTTTAGTTTTGGGCTCATCCAGACTGAATTTCTCTTTGTCCACCCCCACCCTTCATATAGGATGTGATTTATTGTTACCCGTAAGTCAGAATTCAGGTCAGAGTTGAAGGAAAATGACCAGCACTGCTGCATATGACATTGTCTGCCACTACAGCAGCTCAATTTATTCATTTTTATTAGTTAGTGTTGGCCATTGTATCTGTGTAAAAAAGTAACAAAAAAAAATTCAGTAACGCTGATACAGACTGTCTACCAAAAAAGGCTTTTTCAAGAAAAACAAGAACTTTATTCATGAACTCTGCTAATGAAAAACAGAAAACTGGAAATATTTCTTATGTTGATTCTAGGGACTAAAGACAAGCTCCTTCCCAAGCAGAAGACCCAATACATCTTTCTCTCCTCCCCAAAGCCTGTCACCCACTCACACGACAGAGCTGGTGCTGGCATCCAAGCAGGGCACACAGGGAGGTGACTGCTGGCTGTGGCCCAGCAGGAAGTCCACCAGCTCTGTTTTCCATGGCTTTCTCTTCAGCAGATGTACCTGCATCAGTCTGGTTGTCTCAGAGTCTTCTACTGACCTCAATTTGGTTCAAAAGTGGACAACATGTTCAGAAATTATTTAGGAATTGGGGATGGGAGGGGATGGAAAGACAGGCAGAACACCTGGAATTGCTGCATGGCTCATATTTCTTTAGAATCTTATGCCGAAGGTGAAGCGTAGACCTCTCCCCTCAAGCACACGCACACATATGCTAAATACACACCTAAGATATTAAACTGCAGATGAAAGGAAGAAGAGGGCAGCAGCCTGACAGTGCAGAAAGGATGACTCATGACACAGTAGTGCTGGGTGATAATTCATCCTGGCTCTGAACGAGTAAGATACACTGAACTGAATTATAAGAGCTAATCACACTGTAAAATTAAATAGAATCTGTGCTTTATCTCTGCATCCCCTAAGCATATCATAGGAAATTTTAAAGGAGCTAACTCCTCAGTAGCCTATAGCTACTGCAGAAAGTAAAGAATTCACGGCTCCAGTGAGACATGAAAAAGCCTGTTTCACTTTCTGGGTGGTCATTTTAATGCTTCTCTCTCCTCTGACTTCATCCTGACCTGATGAGCCAGCCTTTACACAAGCAAAACTCACCAGTCACTGACAGAGGCACATCATTAGGTTTTTTACACATTCCCCTGCAACATTCACTTAACCCAAGACAGGAAGGAACGGCCAAGCTTCCTGCTCCACCAGAACTGAGTCCCTAAACGCATGCTCGGAAGATAACGGTTTGATGTCGGAGAGAGACATGCTGCCTTCCCATGACCAAAGCAGGACTCGTGCAGTTCTCCATATCCCTGACTCATCCTTACCCAAAACCATGGCCTTGCCTCCCCCTCTGCATTCCTGCAAATATCCTTCCCTCTTCTCTGAAATCTGTGACACTTGGAGCACACTCCAAGTATCTTGAGTCACTGCCCAGAGACTGCTGCAGTTAATTCAGCAGATTACTGAGAAATCAAGTGCAGCTCTTCCACAAACTTAAAGCTTCTTCCTGCTTCATTTTTCTCAGACTAAAGAGATGACAAGAATTTATGATATAACACAGTGAACAAACTGCAGATATTCTGAAATAGCTTTTTATCTCTCTGAAGGTTATTCCACTTACAGCTTGCTTCTGCACTCCAGCACTGTACTGCTTGGATCTGCCAACACATGCAATCTCAGCAAATACATCAACATATAAAGATTCACAAATCTTTGTCAGCTTAGAGACATTATTTAATATTTGCTCCTGATTAACACTTCGGATGTTTTTCCCAGCAACACTAGTATACAAACTTCAAATCAGAGAAAAGACAAAAAAACCCCTAAAACCCAAAAACTCAGCACCACCTTCTACAAAAGAAACAGTCTTGAAACAGACTGGCTGGAGTAGCCACCCGCCAGAAGCATGGGGTCATCTCCTAAAGCTAGCCCTAACTGCACGGAGAGACTGGGAAAAAAAGCTGCAAAACACTTGAAATAAGAGCTTTTTCTATGACAAGTGCTATGTAGAAATTCACCAACATCAAAGAAGAACAAGAAAGTTTTTTATCTTCTGTGTGAAGCTGGAATTAATTAGATTTATGTCTGTAAAAATTCACATAAGATTTGCTTTCATGTGTCCTTTTAAGATTTGTCTTTTTGTCTGCCTCTTCGCACTACTTCGGATTGAGAAAAGATAATACTGAATCAAAAGATGAAGATGCAGGAGAGTTTACTTTGCTGAACCGACTCTTAAAACTGTTCAAAATTGAGAGGAAAATGGCCCTGGCAAGCATTCAGGTCAGGATGAGATTTTCATGTTTTTAGAACTTTGTTCAGCAAAACTAACAGTGCCTCAAAAACATTCATGTGCTCAAACTCACCATTGAAGGCTTAACTCACTTCCACTGGAGATATACTCTGACAAGAAGATACAACCTTTTTTTGTTTTCAGTTGGAAACAACTGTAAGTAAATGCTGTAATGCTTTTTTGAATAATCAGTGAGCTTTAAGTGCAGACAGGTTTATAAGCCTGTACAGGGTACAAAGGACAAAAATTCAACTTCTTTGTCATTGCTGCTATTAACATCAGCAATCTTAAACAAAAATCAAGTTTATTGTTTCACTTCTGTTTGGGAAGCTAAGAAGAACCAACAAGGATGAGGAAAAGGCTGAGGTATTTAATGCCTTCTTTGCCTCAGGCTTTAATAAAATACTAGTTATTTTTGGGGTACCCTGCCCCCTGAGTTGGCAGACAGAGACAGGAAGCAGAATGAAGTCCCCTTAATTCAATGGGAAGTGGTCAGTGAGCAGCTACACCAGTTAGATACACACAAGTCTACTGGGCCAGATGGGATCCACTCAAGGGTACACAAAGAGATAACAGAAGTGCTCACTGAGCCGTTTTCCATCACTTACCAACAGTACTGGATAACCACAGAGGTCCCTGTTACTGGAAGGCAGCAAACGTGAGGCCCATCTACAAGAAGGGAAGGTTGTAGAGCAGATGATTCTGAATGCCATCATGTGGCACATGTATGACAACCAGGGGATCAGGCCCAGCCAGCTTGGGTTTGTGAAAGGTAGGTCCTGCTTAGCCAACCTGACCTACTCTTATGACAAGATGACCTGCTCAGTGGCTGAGGGCAAGGCTGTGGATGTTGTCTGCTTGGACTTCAGTAAAGCCCTTGACAGTTTCCCACAGCATTCTCCCAGAGAAACTGGCTGGTCATGGCTTGGATGGGTGCACTGTTTGCTGGGTGAAAAGCTGGACAGCTGAGAGGAGGAATGGTGGTGAATGGAGTTACATCCAGCTGGCAGCCAGTCACAGGTGGTGTGCCTCAGGGCTCAGTATGGAGCCAGTCTGTTTAACAGCTTCAATAATGATCTGGATGAAGGGATCAAGGGCACCTTCAGACAACACCAAGTTGGGCAGGAGAGTTGATCTGCTAGAAAAATTCACAAATTCCAGTAATGGCTCTGCTCCAATGGCATGTAGAAAGACTCATGCCTTTTCCTGGGAAGGAGCACAAAGTTTCACGAAATTAGAGTTCTTTAATTTTCAAGCTGATCTTTGAGCCTTTCATGGATCTAAAGCCGCAGTCAGGAGTCAACTATTGTCTCCCACCCATCCCTGTGCATCTGTCCTGCTCCCCGCTGTGCTGTGCTCCTGGCAAGCTGTTGTTTAAGGTCTTCAGCTGCCAGCCAGAGAACATCACATCAATACTCTGACCCCCATTCTTTTAGTCTGTGGAGTTCTGCATGACTTTTATGTTGAGCTAGCAGAAAAATTTGGGCAAACTGGAAGAAGAGTATTCCATAGACAATCTGAGTCCAGTTATCCACTAGAGATAAGAAGGATTCTATAAAGGACTTGTTTAAAGAAATCAAACAAAACTAGAATACTTTCACAATACTGTAATATTTATAATGTGTATTTAAATCACATCCTGATAGTTCTGTAAAGACAATACTTGAAAAATCTATTTCCTAATGAAATCAGTTAAAAAAAAAATCACCATAGAATTAAGTAACCAAGAAAATACTCAACATGCTACTTCACTGCTAGGTATAACACTGGCAATAAATTTTGAAACTAGGAATTAAAACTTTGAAAAAATGTTTCATTTATCAGAAAACACTAAGAAATGCTAAATCATTAGTAAGCAATGTTGATGCAATTCAGTGCAATGCAATTCAAAAGACTCACCAGCCTTTCCACTACTCTACACCTACTAGTTAAACCAAGCCTACTCTCAATAAAACAAAAGATATGTTTTGCAGGTTTGCATGGAAGAAAACAGAAGCTAAAAGTAAGTTTATACATCTTACGTAACTGTTTCATATTTTCACAAATTTGTGTTGTAAGAACAGTGTAAATCCATTGTAGATAGATACATCATGTATACGCTACAGAAGAAACATGATACCTGTGTGCCAAGGATGTACCACAGGTACAGAAAATGGGATCTACAGGGAGGAGTAAGATGTAAGACTACAGATCTTTTTCTCATGTACCTACTGTCGAGTACCATCTCCGAAAAATCAGTCCAATCAGGAAATATCCCTTTGGCCCTCACTTATGGCTATTTGTTTGATCTTGCAGTTTGGAAGAGAAAAGAAATCATTTACCGAAGGTGTGAAGTCCTAGTGATTTTTATTCTTTAAAGGTAATACGTTAGAAATGAAACTAATGGAATCAGATGATCAAAATTTCATTTAACTCTTCTTATATCCAGTGAAAAAATCATGCCCATAGTTAAGTTCTACATCACATGAATTTCCAATTGCTCGAAATATTTTTTCTAAGAATACCGAACTAAACACACCCCTCCCCCAATTTTATTTCTTACTACACTGTCTACCGAAGCCTGAAGCCATGCACTCACATCATGTAAACAAAATGCCGAGTATTTAGACAGGCTCTTGTAAAAATCTGCAGCACATTCATAATTCTACAGAATTTTTTAAACTATAAATGCAAGGAATCCAATCTGGTGGCACAGATAGTATGGTTCTTGAATATTATTTCCAGATTAAATTCACAGCCTGGGCAATAACTATCTGCAGTCAGCTTTAACCTCTGTGTCCTGGCTAAATGCTAACTGGCATCACTTATTCAAGTCCTTCCAAAAATTCCTTAGAAGTTTCATCCAAATTCAATTTTCTTCACGTTCCATGCTATAAAAGTCTCTAGAGTCTTGCTGCTTACTTTTAAATATCTGCCAGAAGAAACTGTACTCCCATGATACAGAGCATAATCTGTTTGCATGGTTTAAAAATACTTCCACAGCCTGTGGAATGGGGACTATTTTGTCAGAACAAAATTAAATCGGTTAAATTGGTGAAGAGTCATTCCATGCACAAAATTAATGAACTCAGTGCAGTTTTCAATCTCCTGTAAGTATCTAGCTATACAGCGACGAAACATTAACAGAAGCGTTCTGTCATTTTTAAAACACTTTAAAGACCTAAGTTACCATCTTTTGCATGCTGATTGGAAAAATGGTAAATCACAACCATCTCGGAGGCAAAAGTACACAATAGCATCCTGGCTTTTCACAAACATACTGTACATAATGATGCGGTAGTAAAGTGAGTGTGGAGAAAAAAACCCAACAACTTCTGAATGTGAATTCTAGTGCCAGAAAGCAGGAAAAAAAGTGCAATGTATTGTTTATGTGCAAAAGAGGGAAAATGTCCTATGTATTACAATTAATAGAAATCAATGAAAAATATTTTTGAACCAAAAAATGCCTTACCTTGAAAAGTTGAGGAAATGAACATGTCTAGTGAATAAATAGGGCTGTTCAGCAGTGCTTATGTTTTTAATCAATTCCATCTAAAAAGAATTAACAAATCAAATTTTCCATGTTACATCAACGCACATTTTGAGACAAACATAAAACTTTCAAACAACATATGACAATATAATTTTCAAGTCTGAATTACTCAGGACCTTCCCCACTATCCCTCCCAAACACTGTCATCAAGACAGCATGAAAGGTTGAGCTGCAAACACCATTCTGCTACCACGGAGCTTATGTACTTCCAAAAGTGGGTATCAGTTAAGAGAAAGGCTTAAACTAAAGGAAAAATCCAAACCCTTTCTAAACCTGCAAGAGCTTTCCAAGGGGCAGCAGCTGCCCTCTGAAGATACTAGCTCTATTCATCCCCAGGCCAAAAATGTGAAATGTCTGAAACTGTAACAGAAAGTGGGAGCTGAGCCAACGGCCGTTTTCATGTAACAATAAATGCTGCCACCGATTGATCTGATTGCTTAAATATAGAAATCAGCACTTGCCATTCCTTTTCCTAGTACAGCAAATTAGGAGTACAAATTAAAAGAACACTTTTAGAAAGATGCTAAATTCTACTCCAAACACATTCCCACAACGTTAATTTTTAAAAATATAAACAGTTCAATTTTTCAGATCATTAAAATGGAATAATGTAAACAACACCATATATACAATCATCTGTTTTGTGTAAGCTGAGCTCTTGCTATGATTTACAGGAAACTGAAAGTGTCTGGTCAGGCACCATGCCAGAGAGTCAATGTTTCAGTTAATTTTGCTTCCTTCTTATTAATGTCCAAAGATTTATTTTCCAATTTTGTGTTCAAATGCAGGCTATGTTATGGACACTGAACACAAATGCACTTGAAATGACAGGTTTACTGATTTTACAAACTGGTAGTAGAAAGCAATTAATACACTGGGAAAGAAAAGAGGTAAGTCTGTGAACCACAGATTCTGGTTTGAATCATATTAATTTATGTGCTAAGTTTAAACACCATTAAAGAGACGTCAATTAAAAAAAAGTTTACTTCTTAAAACTTGAATGCTATAGTTGACATAGATAAAATAAACGAAAACATGGAGTCCAGCCTGTTGTGTGGTCAAAATAAAGTGACTGGCACGTGTGGAGTTATTAGCAGCAAAAAGAGCATGGTAAAAATTTCTGCCCATGCCATAGCAAATACCAAACCATATTTAAGTGATAGCAAATGCCACATTTTCCCACCTTCTATTGTCCAGTTTCAATATACTGATATTTTCCTATGTTTTTTATGTGTCACATCTTACTCCTTCTTATCCATCTTTCACTTTCCACTTTTTCCTAGAGCACATACCCTGCCTTCTTTCAGACAACACAAGCTATATCCAGCTTCCAGAAATGAATAAACAAGTGCACACACTAATTTACTTTCTTTCCTTCTGTCTTCAATAATTTTATACACATACACATATGATGACCACTGAAGAAGACAGTTCACCTTGTCCATCTTCTCAGGAAGATGTCCATCTTTTCCAGTCAAACTAGTTTGAGCACATCGAGGCATATTAGGTACAGACCTTATACATCAGGACATATTAGGTCTGAGAAAGTATAGCAAGGTATATTATATCTGAAAAAGGCTGTAAACCCAAAGAAATGGAACATAAGAGGAGATTACCAAAAGAAAGACAATATAAAGGGAAAAGAAAAATGAGAGAATATGGAGAGATGTGCAATTAAAAATTAATTAAGAGAGGCAGGAAGGAAATAGCGTTCCTGCTTTGGTTAGTGATATATCGACTCTGGACTGTTTGATTCAAGCACAAAAAGGTCCTTACACAGATTCTTCAGTACAATATGAATGCATTGGGCAAGAAATTTATAAACCTGAAGAGCAAAGCTTGTCTAGATCAGAATTAGAAAGTCCAGGAAATCTTGAAATACTTGGCACAAAGGAATTGAATATTATTTGTTCATGTGCTGTAAAGACAAAGGCTTTCCTAGCAAATCCAACATGTCAACATTTCTTTAGAACTGGTAACTCTCTCTTTTTATAACCAAAAAATTATATTGATTCACCCTCCAGAACCAAACAAGAGAAGACCCCAAAGGCTGTGTATCAGATGTCTCAATGGGATCTTTTTCTTGATTGGTTTTTTTGTTTTTTGTTTTTTTAAACTCAGACAAGTTACAGGAGAAGCAAAATTATCTGAACTGTATGATGTTAGATTTTGCATTTTAGTTGTGTAGTCTATCTGCATGATGTAAGGAAGACAGCAGAAGGAAGTTACTGATATGGGATAAAAACCTCTATGCATGCCCCATAGTCATCACTGCAATTCCATCTTGGAATAAATGAAAAAACATTATATAAATATGGAGAAATAAAGATACTATATCCATACAAAGCAATCCCACTAAATTTAAAACCACAGGCAGCTCTAGTAGAATACTGCTAGATGAACTTAGCTGGGGCTACATGTGAGTGTTACAAAGTACCACATGAGCTTCCCTTAGCTTCCAGCAGTCCTCAGGGCTGACAACAATTTGCTATCAGGGAGCAGATTCACATCACATCACTGTCATGTTTCTCGCACCATTTTCCTGATGTCAGTGTCAGGGTCACATGAACCTGCTGCTGGACAAGCACAGGCACTTCAGCCTCAGGAGCAAAGGACAGCTGGAAAGATGCACACATAGAAGGACAGCATCTGGCTCCTGGCTTTTTGTTAATCTCTTGCTACCAAACTCAGTATCTTGAGCTAAGACAACAGCTTGCAGAAACAGAATTTTGTTTTGACTTAGAGTACCTTCATATTTAGACACTTAATGATCAACTGGACTTGTAAGCAGATGTGGATAAAGCTACAATGTGCATAAGAACAAACAAGCAAAATCCATTCTTTTAAAAGCCCTGCCAAAAGGGTAAGTAAGGCTCAACTGAAACAACACACAGATGTCAGGAGGGAAAAATAAATAACAGTAATGGCTCATGGCCACATGCAAATTGTGGCTGTATTTCCCAAGGGCCCCTCTCTCTCTCTCTCTTTACTTGATCATACCGTCCTGAACTGATTTCAGTCTAACAAACTAATGCATTGCTCAGAAAGACACAGTGATCCCTCCCTCCTTCTAAGATGACACAGAAAAAAAACCAAACCAACAAAAAGAAAAATCTTCTAGTGTCTCCCAGAAAAGTAAGTTTAGTTGGTTGGTTTTGGTTATTAGATTTTGTTTGTATGTTTGTTTCTATAAGAAGAAACAAGAAAGAAAGAAAGATGTAGAGGACCCACAGAATGGAACAGTGAGCAGAGGATGAAGAAAGCTGAAGAAAATAAGTACTTTTGGATGGAATGAGTGATGAAGCAGAATGACATACAAGTACATATGATCATGTCATCCTAAGTCTGAAAAGAAATAAAAAGGTGCAAGCAGCAGAAGATAAACAACCCTGGCAAACTCTGTTAGGGGAGAGACAAATCAGAAAACATCCATGGCTGGAAGGAGAAGCTGTAGAAATATCTGGAGAAGTCTGAAAGGAGTACCTGCTAGGATTAGAGCCCATAAAAAGTCATTTTTCTCTCTCATGGCTGCCCAGAGCTCTCTTGCAGGAGTTAGGCAGCTTCAGCGAAACACTGCTGAAAAATACACTAATTTGCTCTTGAAATTAACTAAATTGCACTCCACAGAGTTAATGCTGCTAAAGAAGGATCCAGAGAGAGGGAAATGCCAATACATGAAGAGTGTTTGTGGAAGCAAACCACAGCAGTGGGAGAGCTGTACTCCCCAAAGAAAGGGGAGCATGCACATTGCACGGCTGGAGTCTGCAGAGATGTTAAGCCACAGTAAGCAGTTGCCAAGACCTCTATGGTGTGATAAACACATCTGCTGTCATTCCACTCATTCCTCTCAAACACCAATTAAGGAACAGTGTCTTTTCTAGAACACATCTTTCTACCACTGTGACTCCTTGATTAATATTTCACTCTATATTTTTCTCCTTAATTCATTTTCCACACTGATTTTTAATCAGGCCCTTTAAAGACCCACAGAAGCAATCCTGTAAATCACAAGCTATTTTTGAAACTTAAAGCCCACCTGAGAAGGAATACTAAGAGGCAATACTCCAGGATGAAAGGTTTCCCCTTCATCTACTGTCCTACACTACCACTGTAGGATCTCAGGTGGCCATACGGAAGAAATCAAACTGTGATTGCTCGGCATCATCTGCATACTTGTCATGTGCTGGTGCTGCATCGCAAATAACACTCCAGCAGATGGCACCGTGAAGTGACTCCAAGAGGGCTGGATGGGGCCCTCTCTGAGAGGGGAGAAACGTGAGGGATGGATTTACTCCAGCCGCAGCATTGCTCCTGCACAAAAACTCAACTCTGGCCTTCGAGAGAGAACACCTTTCCCTCTTCTGGAGATGGCTAATCCAGCCCCAGCTGACTGCTCAGAACAGCCCTGCTTTGTTTGAGATTTGCAGTAAGTTCTACTGGGAACAAAAGGAAATAATCAGGTAACAATCCCACCCAGACAACAGCCAAAATGTTATTACTTTAAGATGCTGTATTTCACGGTGAGAATTAGACATCAAAATGTATACAAATGGTGAGGCAACTGGGATTTTCCAAGTGCGATCTGTTGGATCACACTGTGGTCTACACTAATATTGACACAAAAAGGACAAAATATCTATCTTTCTTGTGAGCTCTTTACCTTCTTCCACTGCTTTCAGTCTCTACTGAAGGCATGTAGGGCTCAAGAGGCACAAGTACCTACAAGAATTTTGGCATATCACTTTCATCTCAGTACTCATTTCCATGAACAACTCACTACTCCCAGGAATGAGACTAGATCTTCATTTTCAGCTCCCAAAAGCTTGGAATGGTTTCAAGAATTTCTTCACCTCCCCAAGCTGGTATGACCAATTTTCTGTCTTTAAAAGCATTTAAGAAAAATTAGTGATGGATTTTTAGAGCATTGAACTGGAATTACATATAAAGTTGGATGCACAGCTGTAAATGATGGGTGGTAGAAGGAAACAATTTGAGGATAAATTACCAATTACTCCCGTATGTGATTGCTATTTGTATATCTATAAGCACACTCAGCCTCACTTCCCTGAATGCAATAAAATGGGAGAGGGGCACAAAGTCAGGGCAGGGGAAGATTTCATTTTGCAGCAGTTCATGTAGCATTTAAGCCACATCAATTAGATTAACGTTAACATTACATGTTATTTTCTGTATTTAATTTACTTGAAAATATTATAGCAAATGGCAAAGCACATATTAATACATCTGTTTCCAGAACTCGTTCCCTTATGCCCACAGATGTTCAAAGGCTGCACTTCTAATTGCTGGCAGACACACATAATTTGGGAAAATTTCTTAGTAGGAAGGAGACTGGAAAAGCCAATGAGAATATGGATTCCAGTTATGTGCAATCCCTACAGTCATTAAGAACACCTACATGCTTAACTGTATTTAACAACAGCAGACTGCATAAGCCAAATATTTACAGAAGAGTCTTGGCTGGATCAGGGCTTTAACCAAACACAGGACAGACAAATGACAGAAGGAAGAAAGACATCATCTCAAGTGAGAAGCCCATGCTCATGCTGGAAGCCTCCCGCCCAGTCCAGCACTCTTTTTTCTTGTTCCAATGCCTGGAGCCTGAGATCATCCATTCCCTTAACTTCCTCTTGTGTACACCACATTAAAGGTGGAAAAAATAATTTATTTTTTTATATTCTGCTGCTAGAAATTGAGAAGACAACTAAAAATACCTTGGACAACAGAATAGTTACTGTCTCCAAGCACATTTCCTGGTGATCAAAGGCAATTTTCAGCAAAAGTACTCATTAAATTATGAGCCTATTGTAACTATGGAAATAAACTGTAAATGAAAATAAAGAGACTCAAATTATAGCAGAGCAATCTACAGAGTAAATCACCTCTGTAGCAATACTTCCAGCACATTTGTTGTCTAGTAATTTAACAGCTTAGGGAGTGCAAAAGGCAATGCAGATAGTTATCTGTATTGGTTGCATCAAAAATAAATCTGGGCCTCTCTGGAATCTCCACATGCTGGACTGAAGCACAGAAGACTGTGAGAAGTGATCTTGTATCATACTTTAACAAAGGAAAAATCCACCTACCAGAGAAAGACAGAACAGAACTGAATGGAAGAAGCTGATGAGGATGAAAGCTGGTGGTTATTAACACCTGCAAGATTTTTGGGTTTTATGACACATCTCCCAATCAGCAATGAAAACTGAAAGATACAAAACAAAACCCAAACAACCCAAAACATTAAAGCAGCCATACCCACAGAAATCTCCTATCCCATATTCCAGCAGAAAAGCTAACCAGGTAGGCTCTGTAGCACAGCATAGTTTGACCCCTTTCTGATGGGACCATATTGCAACCTACCCAGGCTGCGTGGCGCTGCTGGTAGGATACACAGAGGGATGCTGTGGCAGGTGCAGAGTAGGCCTTCCCTCGGCCACAAGCAGGGGCAGTGAGGAGACAGTGTCTCCCTCCACAGCCTGTCACTGGTGTGTCACAGCCAACCATGCACAGCAGCTGCCTTTGGGCTCGTGTGGCAGCCTTGGCCAGCTGGTCCCCACCTCTGGATGAACCTGACTGTTAGGGAGTGTTGGGTCAGCCGGCTGCCGGTAGGACCCCAATGGACACCTTAAAGGGGAGGAAGCTGGGACCTGCAGGAGCAATATCAGCTCCTAAATTTTCATTTGCAATGAACTGTTGCATCTAAAATAAACTCGTGCTCATGAAAAGGCTGCAAGTAAATGACCCCCAATCACAGCACAATGTCACTGGCAGGTCCACATCCATATTTTGAACACCGCACACATCCTTTTGTGGTTTGCAGGCTGCTATTCCTAGAAGTGACACATGCAGTGATTGCAGCCTGTACCTGGATCAGCAGCTCAAAATAGCAGAAACAGCAGCAGTGGGCAACGTGTGCAGTGCCCGACTACAGACGTACTCGTTGAGTCTGCGGTCTTCCTGCACTACTTGTATAAATCTACTAACAGAAGTGATACTTACAGTGGGTACATTGTTACCCTGGAGAAAAATTAAATAACTGGATCTTTTATAGAAACCAAGCTGCAAAAATAATCCTTCTACAACTTTAAGGGAACATAAAAAAAGAGTATCTGGGTAAAGAGGTTTCATGTGGTATTTTCACTTCCTTTAGTGAGCGTTGTGCAATGAACATGAAAAGGATAGATAAGCGAGAAGCTGAGATAGGATCAAGGACATGTCATATTATAGCAACATGGGTTAGCATGGCCCTGGGAAACAGCTTTTTGAAGCAACTGATTACAAGAAGTGAATTAAGAAAGTCATCAAAAAAGACCCTTTTGGCTATTATTTACTCCTGCTCAGTTTAAGGAGACCCAAGCTAGGCCTGAATAAGCTGTCCCAGTAACATGATAAATGGCTGTGCCCTTCAGATATATTAATACATGTCCCAGATGCTGTTAGCACTTAACTTCACTGTACTAACCCTTCTTGCCTTGCTGGCAGTCTAACTGCTATGCTGACTAAATTCAAAAGCTGTCTCACCAGTAGTTAGTTTTTCTGGTTAGCTTCCACATCATGCTGTTCTTGGTTCTGCCACCCATTTCTGTTATTAACTGAAGTCACTTACAAAATGATGAATTCTGCATGACTACTCAGGACGAAGTAGCAGCACATCTTTTCAATAGGATTTTTGCTAGCATACTCTTTTGTTTCTCAGTTTCATATGTAATAAGAAAACAGGATCTAAGAGGAGCTGGAGTAACTTACCTGTTCATTTTTGGTCAGTCTTGTTTTGTTATGTATGTCAGATGTAACCAGGTTGAACCCATGTTTCTCTGATAAAATTCTCAAAAGCAAAACCACAGTTCGACTCCCGCACTTTCCAACTCTGTTGTAGACCACCTGACTGGGAAAAGGAAGTACCTAAATAAAGATTGAAAAAAATGGAGTCAGTGTGTTGGTATTTTTGTTTCCGTATACCTCTGAATCACATGTTTTGACCTTAAGCCAACATACACATAGAGGAGAATTTCTAGGGTTCTAGAATTTCTAGGCCCAGATCAGAAGCACTCACTTCCTCTAGGAAGGTAGAATCTCTTCAGAAGAGAAACAACATGGCTCAGAGAGGTGTCAAGGTGAGACTTAAATGCATAGCAAGGCGGAAATGTTTGTTAAACATTTAATAGTTAAAAGACTGGCAGTAGTTAAAAGACTACTCCAGAAATACTATGTACCTGTTGATAATGAGCTGAAGCTTACTGCTTGTAATCTCAATGCAAATAGTCATCTTCAGTTGACTATCTCCCATAAAAAGAAATAATAGGAGTGAATTTGCACTACAGTTTGGCAACTCAAAGTCAAGCTGACATAATGCAAGAAGAATGCTTGAATTGCAAAACTTCAGCTTAAAAAGAAACAAAAAAAACAAACAGCAACGAGTCGCACGAAGCTGAAATTCATCAACTCTTTTAATTTCAAATATAAACATGAATCTTTCAAAGAGACTCAGAGAACATATCATGCCACCGACCAAGGATCTACTTGCAGATTAACAACACAGGGCCACAGGTGGCCTGAGGCCAACTGATCACAGTCTGATCACCTCTGTGCAGGTAATGTTCATCAAACCTCAAAATAGAACAGCCACATCCAACCTGGCCCCTGGGAATGGTATCCAGCCCACACTAACTCTTGGCACCCTGCTCTCCTCACCAGGAAACCAGAACAAGCAAGTACTAATTCAGTGTCTCATAGTATGACAGATGCAGCCTAATTTTGCTCCTGGATGATGTCTGTGGGCTATTGTTTCAGCAAAAGGCATTCTGAAGTCACACTATTACAACAGAAAGTATTTGCTGTATAGCATACAGTAGCAGCACATGATAATACAGGCCCAGGGGAAACTGTTTCCAAGCCTTTAAATTCGCTAATGGAGTCAGGAGCTCACAGTTTCACCCACAGTTGTGCAAATATGGCATTTAAGGAAATATCCTTTTTCTCTTAAGACAATGGCACAAAATGTTTCCTGACATAGGGCCTGCACCTGGGTTTCAGGCAACCTGTGTTCCGCACAAGGAATGGCCAAAGTCATGATGTGTCTCAACATACAGTTCTGCTGTTGATGCAATCATGTTCTCCCAGCAGAAGGATTTCTAACACAAAAGCAGTCAGATGAGGCATATGGCACTTTTCAGTGAAGAATATTTCTTCACCCCATTTGAAGAGCTAATAGATCTTCCTCAGGGAGGCAAAATGACTCCTCAGGCAACCCTTCAGACTACTTTCAAAGAGAACTGCCAACTAGAAGGAAAAGAAGGAAAAAGTCTGTGTTCCCTTATATTTAATGGGAACTTACTGGCACTTTGCTCTCAGTGTTACACTTCCTGACCAAATGAACATTGCTACTGTTACTGGTCTAGGATATCCTGCACTGCAACATAAAGGTGGAGGCCATTGTTCTCCAAATTACCTTGGCAAGGAGTAGGTATTGGGTGATCATGGCCGCAGTTAAGCTTTCCAAGTTGCAGGACATCACATCTGCTGATTCAGCAAAGAAGGGCCTCCCGAGGTCCATACAAACCCCACATAATGCACCAAGTTTTACTGTTTTGTAACACTTCTATAGGGTTTTCTATGAAAAACATAGCCCCCATATTTCTTTATCAATCTTTCCTTCAAACGCCTTGCCTCCTATGAAATGCAAAATCTGAGCCTCAGTTATTAGAGAACGCCAAAGGTGATGAATTCAACATCTCTGTGCCACAGCTGTAGCTAACCTTTCCCATAATTACTATTAATGATATCTGAAAGATTAATATTTTACTATGCTGATTATCACACCATAATGAAAAAGAATATGAGCCCTATTCTGGATTCTCCCCTTTTTGGTTCATTTCTTTGCATAACAAACACCAGGGTCACTACTTGACACAGCCCTGCAGCACCATCCACACATCACTGTAACTTTTGGAATGGGAATTACTACTCTGCTCAGACATACACTTTTGGAATACTCTGCTGTGTAAGTAAATGAAAGTGTTCAAGTGAAACTATGAGTAGATGCTGACAAGTGCCAGTGAAGGAGCAAGAACACATACATTTTATGTTTGCATAACATCCCAGCAATTAGATGAATGATGAGAGTTTGTAGAGTAATGGAAATATTTTTAAAACCTTCATAATTATTAACTTCTTTGATTTTCCTAGCAGTTTGGACTAGGCAAATATAGTGAGCAAATTTTTTTCTTTATTGATACTTCAGTCAAGTACAACTTTGCTGCATTCAGGTTACACACAAGTTCTAATTAAATCCTTGACTGGATTATCCAGTAACTTTGGGAGAATATTATAAATACTATTCTTTAAAAAGTAGATAAAATTAAAGCAGGCCTTTGTAAATTCTCTAAGTGCAAACAACTTTATCAGCTTGAAAAACTGACAGTAGTTACCAAGTTTGGCCAGTTCTCACATTTGTTTCTGAAACTCACCTTTCTAGGTACCACAATTCTGTTTTGCACACAAGCAGTAACCATGGTAACCCCCCAAGAGAAATGACAGCAAATAATCACTGAATATAAAGAAACCTGAAATAAAGGGCTATTATTTTCAGACATTTGTTTGGCTTAAAGGAGGTCAGTGTATCAATGCCTTGGTTCAGTGAACAGCTGAATGCACTTAGGCCCAATCGGACAAGATTCAAGATGAACACTACTGCTCAAAGCTCACTTCAGAAGAACAATCATTAGTGGTAATCAAAACTTCCCCTGCAGCACTGCTGAGTGTGGTTGGCTTCAGGGGTGCACTCCTGAAGCTCTGCTCATTTTCGCCCCTTTACGTCACCAGTGCACTTAACACACTCAAATGCCCCAAAGGGTGTGCCCAGTGCACAAAGTCGTGCAGTACACAGGCTTCTGGTGTATAAACAAGTATTTGTTTAATGGCACCAGTGCCCTTAAGATGCCGAAAATCTGCTTTCTGCATTTAGAAAATGTCTACTTTATTTCTCAGGAGAAGAAACGCCTCTTCCAGAAAAAGGGTTTGTATCAGGCAAAACTTAAAAATCCAAGAAACAGAAAACCTTCTCCAGAGAGGAACTTTCTTTTCTCTCTCATGATAACTCACAAGAGACTCTGATAATACAAGAGATGATGGCAGAGAGGGCACTTGAAAAAAAGGCTCCTATTGTATTACCGGAAACAAGGTGCAAAATAGCAGTTGGAATTTACAAAATGCTAATTGGATTATATTACATTTTATTACAACAGGAGTATGTATCATGTAGACTGACTAATGGCTGAAGTGATGCTCTGGTAACCTGATATTCATGTAACAATATACACAACTTCAAAATAATTGCAGAGTGACTTTATTGAGCACTGCATCAAAGCCCAGAGGTAATATAAACAATTCATACGTAATTCACTTCGGAGTTATATGAATTAGCACTTACAACCATAAAAAAGTAAAACCCACTGTATAATTACAACAGCTCTCTCCAAGGGTTTGGAAAGTTATACGACAATTTGCTTGTCAGTTCAAACAGGTTTTTTTTCTTTTGTTCCACATTTAAAGAAGATGTCAAGAACCACTGTGAATGAAATCAAGAAGAAAAAGCAAGTTTAACCCCAAATGAATTTGCATTATAGAAAATCACTGTCAAGTAGCTCTGCAGAGAGGTCTGCCAGTCTCAGAAAGGGAGCCAGTCAACAGATAACCTTAAAAAAGCCCAGGCATTTGCCTTCAGTGGGGGCTTTGTCTCCAGATAAATCTTTGCACTATTAAAAAAAAAAAATTAGGCTGGATAATTACTTGCAGTGTCAATGATGTAGGGATTCATTCATAGGCCTAAATCATTCCACTTTTACTGAGATGAATCCAGTACAATTCTGTCCATTTGCCAAAAATTTCCCAATCCAGGTACAAGTTGCCCAGATGAATAACTCAAGTCAGAGAGATGTGTCCTCACAAAGCAATCCACTGTATTCACAACTTCTGTAAAAGTAACCCCTGTCCTTACACACAAGTAGGGCCAGAAGAGGATGCTGGAATTGGCTTCTCCTTTCTGAGCAGACACTAACCTGTGGTCAACGTGTGCTCCATGTTTATCAGGTGAATAAGGCTAACCAACACAGACAGTACTGGTAAGATTGTGAAAACAATTAAATGTTTGCTGACACATCTTTATACAGCATCACACCTTCCCAGGCCAACAAGTATCAACTTGTTCACTTTTAAAGCCATCACAACGAAAAGTTGCTAACACAAAGTGATGGCAGCAAAAAAACATGACTGAAGAACGAACAAGGGAGAAAACAAAATAAATTACTAGCTAGCATCCTCCTTCCCCATCTAAAATCCACAGCTCCAGTTACATCAACATTGACCTGTAGAGTGTAGTGATGCTAGACAGACACAAGCTTTTTGAATTAACCAGCTCTAAAGCAGACCAGACAGCATGGTATTCTCTATGGGTCACTGAAAATACACTAAAAACCACAAGAAAAGGTAAGGACGAATTTTGTTTGTTTCCAAAGTTTAAACGCCATATAGCTGCAGTAGAGCATTGAAAATAAGGCAAAAGAAGAAACAGAATATTCTTCTGTTGCATTTTCATCAAGAAACTAATTTAATTGAAAAAGGATGACTTCCCGCCCCACCACAAACAATGTATTTCATCTGTTAGACAGATGACATATTTGGAAGACTAAGTTAAAATGTGTTCTCTAATGGTTCGCCATCCCTAAGTACCAAGACAAATTGAAAACATAAGCATGGAGTACAAGCAGCAAAAGGAAATTTGGTTGTAGACAGTCCTCGAATTTACTAAGACTAAAGAAAAGCATTACTATGAAGTGTCTGCCAAAACCTATGCTCCCTGATGTGTCCCCACAAGACAGATTTGTATAGCCAAAATTAAAACTTCCAGTAATTTTTCTGTGAAAAAGCACTGCACACTTACAAATCTAAAAAGATCTCAGTTCAAAGCATAGTGAAGTGTCCCAATTAAGTCTCAGACCAGGTCCTGTTACAACATACTATGGCTATAGAAACCACAATAATATCAATAGCAACCTGTGAAATTACAAAGAAAAGGTCAAAGATCCAGTTTTTCATGTTCAAAGTTCGGCTGCATCCTGTCAACACATTTGTGTTTGCTCCTCTCATACTTTACATTTGATTTACTTGTCTACAACAGGAGGTTGCAGCAGAGCAAAGCCTCTGCGCCTTCAATCTGCTGCACAAGACTCCCACCACAGAGAGTGCAGAATCAGGTTTATTTCAGGCATGTGAAGTTACAGCAACATAGCAACATTCAAATGCGGCACATGTGTACAAAGAGTCAAACAGGTTGGTAGAGAGCAGATGCTCTGTTCTCTCAGCAGGTTCAGGTACTTACTGATATTAGGCAGTCTCTGAAGGTGTGAGTGGCACTCCTGGCTTTCATCACTCAGCAACACTCACTTGTACTTAAATGATGGCAGCTCAGTTCCAGCTCATTTCAGGGACAAAGTACTCTACCAAATGGATAATTGCTTGGGGATGGGGTATAATCACTGCCTCTAGATTAATCTTTTCCTTTGGGCCTTTCTTAACATAGCACGCTTTTCAATTTCTTCTTGCCTTCCTCTGCAGTTTGCAACTTGTTCACATCTTTTGGAACAAAAATCAGACATAGTGCTGTATCTTGTCTCCCTGGTGACAAGAACTGAACAGTTATTTTTCACATCTTGCAGACATTTCTTTTTAATACATCTCAGGATAGAATTTAGAAGAATCAAAGCATATGGTACTGTCACTACTACAGAGAGGGGTGCAGAACAAAGTTATTGCTCTTTTTCTTCTTTACCCTACATAAGTGCATGTAGATTACAACAGAAAAAGAACTGGAAGACCCTCATTAGCTTCCTTATGAAAGGCAGTATATTTATCTCTTACTTTTTAAGTTAAACATATTGTGGAAGTTATCTTTCTGCTATGCACCTACCTCATAAGATGATAAAGGAGATCAATTATCTAAGAATATGGTTCACAGATACTGGTATTTGTTGAGAGAGCTAGCATGAGTTCAGGTAGGCTAAGAACTTTAGTGTCATTTTAATTACCCATTTTCCACTGGAAGATTTACCATGTAATATCAAAAAACCCTTAAGCTGCAGAATTTGTGCAAGACTGATTTTAACTCCAGGGCAGCATCACATTATATGTATCTTGGAACTGTAAAGTTGAAAAGTGCTGTTTTTCCTTCTGAGCCCAAGGGTTTTGTACATTCTGCGATGTGCTCAGAACACACTGGCACAGTTATTCTCTGTTTAAGTAGTAAATCCTATCACATACAACTCACATGTTTATATTGGATACTTGCAAAATGAGAGATATTAAGTAACTAAGCCTGGTTTTTAAGACTTTTTATGATACTTCACAGCACTGGTATTCCCTTAAGTAACCTCACTACCTTATATGGTTTTTTCTGTCCTTTCAATGCAATATTCACAAATTCACCCTGTGAGCCAATAATATTAGATTTGAATGTGGTGAGTGGTAGAGCGAATAATTTATTCCTCTGCATGCACTAGTCTTTCTTCACATTAAGGTTTAACCCTTTGAAACCTATTGCGGTTGACTATCGATTAGGCTGCAGCTAGTGCAGCAACTCATGGTTTCACCACGGCCAAGGATCTGCGTGTTGCATTTCAGTTTGCCCTTTACTTTAGGCTCCCTTTCAGTAACTCCACATTCTGATTTAAAGTCTCTAGCATGCTTGTCTTTTCCACTGTACTTTGCACAGACACTTTATAAGTCAATCACAGTATGAAATAAAGATTGTTTATAGCCATAACTGGATTTTAATTTTGTAAAACAGGCCAGTTCTGTTGGACTGTAGACCACATGTTTGTTACCAATGAGCTAGCTCTGAGGTGCTCTTGCTCTGCATGCTTGCAGGAACTCAAAGGGAGTTCCATCACAGCTCCTGCAGGTAAAATATTCAAATTTAATTCATGGCATGGTCTCTTTACCTGAAAGGAACAACACCAAGAAGCACCTACAGGAATGACAACATGCTGCTAGCAAACTCTTCCAGCAGAACCAGAGCTCAGCAGAAATCACTGGGTCATCTAAAATGACTCAAAATCCCAAGATACTTTCCCTGATAGATCACAATCCATGTCTTGAGTCACAAATGGATCTTGTGGTGTTGACAACATCAGAGGCAATAACAGAGGAGGCCCAGCATCAAGTGTTCCCATTTCACTCTTCTGCATTTTGAAATTATTAATCTGACTTGCTCAGAGGCAAACCAAACCTCATTCCAGCTGATCAAGGCATGACTGCTTTCCATTTCAATGGAGAGAGCTTCTCCTTGCATCTACTGAAAATTCCCAGGCTTGTGCCTGCCATGAAGGCCTCCACGCTCCCCAGGACATCAGGATGCTGTGGGTGCTGTCCTGAGAACCACCTGGTCATAAGTGCACTTGCCCGAACTCCTCCTTCACCTGAATCATCATAATACTGCCACTCTCACACAGACTTCTTCAGCACAGTCATCAATCTCTGTCCTCTTTGCCTGATGTTTCAACTCTACTTTTGACCACATGGAGGCATGTTCAGAATCTCCTTTTTGATTAAAGCTCATGGTCCTTATCAGAGTACTTCACTGCTTTTTACATTTACTGTTTCCTGAACTAAACTTTATACTTTTGTAAAGGCTGACTAGAAGACTGCCAGGACCTACCAGCTCATGTTCAAAATCATGAGGCCTTCAAAATTGTACTAGAATTCTTACTTGGCGGTTGGTTTTTTTTCAGTTTTGCACGACTCCCCAGCATCCCAAGTTCCAGATTTTTTTTTTCTTTCAAACATCAGAGATCAAAAAATCCTTTCAGTTCAGAATTTAAAATTACCATCAACAAAAATAAGACTTGTGGTAGAGACATGAATGTTACTCAACTGGGTTTCAAGGCTCAGCAAGATTAACCAAATCAATTTGTTACTTTCAAAAGATACTCCATCATAGTACCCCTAAGCAGAATGGCAGATTTTTGTTTTTCCACTGAAGGTTTAGGCCATCCAGACCCAGCTGCAATTGGACTTTGGTATTATAATCCAGCACTTCCTAATACGAAGATAATGAAGGTGTGTCCGTGATGGAGTAGCCAGGACCTGCTCCTATGCTATGCTAGTTTCTGAATATTTTCCTATCATGGAAAGAAGGAAAAGGGAGGAATGTACTAGACAGCTGGAAATCTAAAACTGTAATCTCTAAGAGATATTCATATGATGTTAAATAACCTGCACAGATTACCTGCAGGTGACCAAAGATCAACTCAGAATGGATTATGCTCTAAATTTCAGTGAAAGCACAGAGCTTTACTAGCTTCAGAAATGGTAACAACTATGCTGCGTGTAATTTTTTAGCTCTGGTATGTAACGTAGAACAAAACATAGAGATTAGAATTTTTCTATTTTGGGTAACAGTGGGTAGGCTGCTGTGTTAATGCCAGAGGCACGCAAAATTCACCTTCAACCACGCACACCGTGTGACAATTAAAGAACCAACCCAAAGACAAAATATTTTCCAAGCATCTTTGAAATTAGATAAAAACTACAGACTACTCTCACTCACAAAACTGCATACCTGTTGTCTCTCTAAGTCTTTCAAAATTTAAAGGCTACAAATGTCAGGCTTAGTAAAAACCCAGTTCACTACTGTTTAAATTTTTGCAGATCAGCATGCACAGCATCCCTCACATATTTATCTTCCAGTGACAGGCAATCTGGCTTTAATTTCCCAAGTCTCTTTGTACTTCCACTTACGATCAGTCAGCCTCCCCATATCAACACCTTTCTGATATACTACAATCTGAAGAGGCATTAAAAAATAAGCAGTCATCTTCCCTATTTTGGTAAATCATGGAATCAAGCGATTGTTTTGTCCTTAAGATTCTTGAGCAATAAATTACTATGACCAAACACACAAATTAGTGCTCCAGTATCATTCGAATATTTTTGTGATCCAATTCACACTTAATAGTACAGATTCAATTTTAGCTTTTGGATATATCCCCATACTACTATTGTGCTATATCATTCACCACCTGCAGCTTCAGCAAGATTGCAAAGAATTATGAATAATAGGCAATAGGAAAGTCCCCTGTAAAAACCTGGTTCATCTTCCCTTGAGATACTGTCATTTAGAAATAATGAAAACACAATTTTAAAAGAACATAAACCAATCATTCCACAAATATTTTACACTGTGTGCTGGTTTTAGCTAGGGTAGAGTCAATTTTCTTGACAGTGGCTAGTATGGGGTTGTTTTGGATTTGTGCTGAACACAGCACAAATATAGAGATATTTCATTAAAATATAGAGACATTTTTGATATTGCTGATCAGGGCTTACACAGAGCCAAGGACTTTTACACTTCCTTCTGGCAAGTAGACTAGGGGTGCCTGGGAAACCGGGAGGAGATATCCCAGCTGGGATCAGCTATCCCAGCTATATCCCAGACCATATGACATCATGCTCAGTATACAAAATAGGCAGAAGGAAGAGAAAGAGGGGGATGCTTAGAGTGACAGCATTTGTCTTCCCAAGTCACTGTTACATGTGATGGGACCCAGCCCTCCTGGAGATGGCTGAACACCTGCCTGCCCACAGGAAGCAGTGAATTAATTCTTGTTTTGCTTTGCTTGTGCCTTTTGCTGTCCCTCTTAAACTGTCTATCTCAGCTCATGAGTTTTCTACCTTTAATCCTTCCCATCTTCTCCGCAGTCCTGCTGGTGGGGGAATGAGTGAGCAGCTGTGTGAGGTTTGGTTGCTGGCTGGGTAAAACAATGAGACACTGCTTCTAGTAAACTGCGGGAAGTGGAGAAATATTTTATGGAGTTTTTTAAATCATAGTATTTTATTGGCTGTACTGGGCTTAAAAGCTCAGTTATACTGTAGAACAGTGCTTCAGACTACAAAGGGGATCTTTGTGGTTAAGGCACTTAGTGAATTCTCTCTTAGTATTTTATCAGCCAGGTTCTGAGTCTGGTAACCATAGGAAGTTACTCTATTTTAGTGTTGCTAAATTCTGACAATTGCTACCTGAAAATTGGTATGCTGCATGATGAATCTCATGTCTTCATTTTATAAGCAGGACAGAATTATTTTTAAAATCACTAAAATCTTTCCCAACCTGCCCTGGAAGGATTGCTTTAAAGATTATCCACCAATTTTTCAATTAAAGCTAAACAGAGAATTTCAACTCTGTCAAAAACACATACACTACTGTTCATGCTCTTAAAATCCCTAGTATGCACATACCTAAAATGAAACAAATGTTGCTTACTTTAAAGTCTTGTGAGGTTTGTTTTTTTTTTTAAATTTTTTTGGTTTGTTTTGTTGCTTTTAAATCAAGCACTTCATCGCCAACAAAGCAATCACTTAATATTGTAGAGGATTAAAACCATGTTCTCATAAGGGATAGCTAGAACTAAAACACTAGTTCAAATGAAACAGGAAGTACCCACTAAAAAAAATAAATAATCAAAACTAAAAGAAAAATACACAGCTCTTGGCCATTATCTCAATACTGCTATCAAAATGTTTGGAAAAAATAAAATTGACATAAACCTGATGAACATAAAATCTCAGTGTAAAGTGGGCAACGCTGAAATAATCTTTTAGTAAAACTTAAAGTCAAATAAAAAATAATAAATAATTAACTTGACAATGGAGAGTGATAAGGACTGGGTACAATACATACCAAAGGCCACTCAAGGATTCTGCTACCTTTTCCCATAATGGTGAACATGGCGTTGTCTGGGTTAACGGTTGGACTCAATGATCTTAGAAGTCTTTTCCAAATGATTCTATTATGCTATGATAGTCTTGCTCCATAAGAAAGACATGAACAATTAGCACATAATGACTCACTAGGAACTGAAAGAATGGTGAAAAGTGTATTTATCCACTTTCTAGCTTTACACCAATAAAATCAGATCAACTTTATTTTGTGCATGCCTTTTATTTCTATTCCTTTTGACCTGATCCTGACCCCCATCCATTCCTGTATTCATTTAAAGCTTTGAAGTACTGTCATACACGCTAAGCATAGGGTTTTACTGACACCTAACAGCTACCAAGAGACACTGGGTCCGTGACAGGCATCCCAAGGGAAAACCATCAAGAAAAGGAGAACAGACTACTTTCAACATAATTTATCTGTAAGCTATGTGCACAGTTCCCTTACAAATGCCTATGTCACCTCTGCTGAAAGAGGGACAAATTCTGATGCTCTTGCCAAATTCTCAGGGAAAAGCTTTCAATCCATAATAG
The DNA here is from genome assembly GCA_013397935.1 of Dasyornis broadbenti. NCBI lineage: Eukaryota > Metazoa > Chordata > Aves > Passeriformes > Dasyornithidae > Dasyornis > Dasyornis broadbenti. The sequence continues at coordinate 322,594 of VZRN01006214.1, forward strand.
CAGTAGGTTTGATAAAGTTCATATCATTTGTCCTCAAAAGCCTGCTTCACCATCTTGGATGGGGGGNNNNAAAAACCCTCTTTACCCTATTGGGGGGGGGGGGGGGGGAGGGAAATAAAAAAAAGATTTGATAAGGAAATAGCTGGTCCAAATAATGGAACAAAATACACCCACTTTATTTGCAGAAATGCTCATACATGAAATATATCAAGTGAACACAATCAGTCATTAATGAACATCCATTTCAAAGCTGTTTTTAAGAATCAAGCTAGCATCATCTATAGGTATCACTTAAACCCCAATCTACAGAAAAAGGATAAACAAATGATCACTTTGCAAATCTTTTAAAATTTACATTTTCAGATGTTTATTAAAAAAAAAAAACAGCCAGAAGGCAGTGAGATAGAGATTTGAAATAGGAAGGAAGAGTCCATTTTCACTGGCAGTGTAGAACCACTGGCAGTGGTTGTTTTACTCAACTGTATTCCTTTTTTATCTGTCATATACTAACACCGGAAACACCAGAGGTGTGCTAGGGCTACTGGAGGTTGCATCTACCTACAGAGAAGCACACACAGATCTGTCTTAGAACTCATGAAAAATCTAGGATTAGCCAATCTTGTTAAGTCTCGAGTGCCTAAGGACCAAAGAAGAGCAGCCTATATTGTTGCATTGGGTTTGCATGGAGAAGTTCTGCTAATTTGTCATGGTTTAGCTTGGCCCAGGTTTTTCTGGTGGGGGGGGCACAAAGATGTCTCCTGTGTGAAGTTTCTCCAAGACTTCACCATGTCCAGCTCTGAGGTGATGGACATGCTGCTGGCCAAGGCTGGGCCAATTAGAGATGTTGGTTACGCCTCTGTGAAAAAAAAACTATTTAAGAAGAAATCAAAACAATGGGTGCACGCACTTTTCCTTAGCCAGAGGAGGAGGAGTAGGTGAGAGTATGTGAGGGAAAACAACATGGAGAGACCAAGGTCAGTGGAGAAGGAGGGGGAGGGGAAGCTCCAGGTGCCGGAGCTCTGCAGCCTCTGCAGGCCGTGGTGAGGCCCATGGTGAAGCAGGGGGTGCCCCTGCAGCCCATGGGGGCCCACGGGAAATGCTGAGATCCACTCGGCCATGCCGAAGCGAGTGGATACCCTGAAGGAGGCCATGGTCAAGAGGGAGTCCTAGTGGAGAAACAGGCCTTGACTTGCACCCTGAGACTGAACTGAGTGCCCCACATGGAGTGGGTGGGTGCCTGAGAGAGAGAGANTTTTGCAAGGAAATCTTTACCTGGTCCCTCTGAAATTACAACACAGACCCTTGGATGCATCTGAGGAATAAAGTTGCTTTTGGGATTAGAAATCAAGCAGCTGTTCTGGCAAAACCTGGCTTTGCTTGCATCTTTAAATCACAGTGGATGAACTGACCTACAACCGCCCCCCACCCCCCCGCCTTGTTCCCTTGTGCAGCTGCTGGGAAGGAGGGAGGGTGGGTGAGCGGAGAAACGGTGGCCTTGAAGGGTTTATTTTACTTCTCATTTACTCCTCTGACTTAGTTATCAATAAATTAGATCACTTTGCAACCTAAGGTAGTCCTGTTTTGCCTATTTGTGTGCATCTTCTCCCAGCTCTCCTTATCTCAACTCATGCGCCCTGGGTGTGGGTGTGTTAATTTGGGGGTACCCAGAATTTGGCCAGGCTCAAACCACGACATAATGGCAGGGGACTACAGAAGTCTCTTCTGTGAGAAGCTGCCATAAGTTTCCCCCATGTCCAATTGAGTCAACACCAGCTGGCTCCCTGTTTCCCTGCACCGCTGGGGAGGAGGAGGTGGAAAATTGGGAATAAAGTTAAGCTTGGAAAGTGGGAGGGGTGGGAGAAAGGTGTTTTAAGATTTGTTTTACTTCTCATTATCCTAACTCTGATTTTGACTGGCAGTAAACTCAGTTAATTTCTCCAAGTCAAATCTGTTTTGCCCATGATTATAACGGTGAGCGGTCTCTGCCTGTCCTTCTCTCAATTCATGAACCATTTGTTACATTTTCTCTCCCCTGTCTAGTTGAGGGTGGGAGAGATAGAGACGCTTTGGTGGGTGCCTGGCTTCCAGCCAGGCTCAAACCACCACACCTAGACACCTTACCTACATGTCACTGGCAAATGTAACCACTGCTAATTTTCAACAGTCCACTAAATCTTTACTAGGGGAACACCTGAAAAGCTGGCTCAACTGATCTTCAAGGAAGAACCAGAACCACACCAGCAATGCTCAGGTACAGAAGTGAGCCAGGCTTTCGTTCTTTCCTTACACTGAGAAAATTGATGCTGCTACCTTTATTTGAAAAAAAACAGACCAGTACCGTGATCTCCTGAAACATGATGAAGCTAATTCCTTATTCAGAGAACAAGTGCTATTTTCAATTCTTCCACTGGGGAAAAAAGCCCCACACGGGTACTTTAAAACATCCAACGCTTTGGCAACCAGCCACGATGGAGAGCCAAAACTAATACGATATCCAACAAATGCCCGAATGCACTCTGCAAAACAGCTACGGTCCAGTGCGTATCAACTGCTGGTGGCCTTCCACTAGAGCTAACTACACACTGCCCATACTAGCCACCAGTCATTTCAACCCCAGGCAATGCATTGTCGTTCATTATCTCCACTTCTAGTTTTTAAACATTTTGCAATGAAATATTTTTAATGCTGGAGTCAGGATTAATTTCTTCTGACATGTTTTCATGCGTTGAATTAAAGCATGCATAGACCTTAACCATCTGTGAGTTTAAATGAAGGCAGCTATCTAGTCATGTGAATAGAGGCTACTTGCAAGATAATGACAATTACAGTGACTTTCACTCACACCCGCAGAGTTCACAGTTCAGATCTGAAGCTGTTAAGAGAGTAAATAACTGCACTTAGCCAAAAATGCAATGCACGAGATTTAAAAAGCAAGAGCGTCTTAGTTCAAAACATGACCCCAAGCAAATACCAGGAATTATCTGGGGATCTACCAATCCCCACCCGTGTTTCGATTACAGGAATAAAAAACACAACCAAAAAAGCCAAGCCACTCAGGAATAAGCACGTTTGTCCACAGGATGATCAAAATGATCCATATTTTATCAATGTTTTTGAAACAAAGGCAAATAATTCAAAAAGCAAAATACTTTTAACTTGTACAAGGCTGTATGTATACCTGTTACTCCAACTGAGCTTTTCACCAAGCTTTCAGGAGTGAGGATGATTACAGAGGAAGCCCACAAACTTTACTGATTGTAAGTAGCTAATCAAAGAGCACCTACCCAACCATCAATTGTGTAGATATATATTCTGCTGGCCTTTCAGCCAGACAACTGAGCTGCAGCTGGATGAGGCTGTGTGAACATAGCCCAAAATTACATGCTGAGACAGGCAAAAGATATTTTCACAACATAAACAGGAAAATGTCTGGGTTGGATAAATCTATCCAATTGCTACAGTCCATTGGAGTATGGATCCCATCCACAGTACCATTAATTGGTAAAGCAAAGTTCCTGAAGTAAAAGGACCAAAATCTGAATAGAGTTTTCAAGGTTAAAAACTCTGATCTAGATGATAACCTTACCCTTACTAGAATAGCCTGGCATTTCTGAACACTAATGCAAGCATGAGAAATATAGGTTTGGAATAAGCATTGCCTTATCTTTCCAAGCAGAGTGCTCACTGTGGAGACAAAACAAACATAATGCTTTACTTCATGCAGGCTGCTGCAGTCCTGGACAAGAGAAGCAGCCGGTACTAAAATAAAATAAAATAAAAATAAAGTATTTCAAAGGAACCAGAGAATAGAAAATAGATTAAAAGTGTGAAACATTTGTTTAGCCTTAGAATACCCATGTCCCATCTCAGTTTGCAATGATAAACATAACAGGTCTTGTGACTTTTGCGTACATCCATCTGTTTTTGTAATTGAGTACACAAAAAATTGAGTAATTTGTGTTGACAGGAAGAAAATCAAATGTACATCATTCCTCCAAGTGAGCTGTCTGAACTTTAACAATGTACAAATACCCATGTACTAACTGAAAATTGCAGATTTTGTTGCATAGCAAAAAGGTGAAGAAACCCAGATTCCTGTCTGTTTTCACTGATAACTTAGCTAACTTAGCTTTCCACATTACCCTTCTTCTGCTGACCAAAAGCCAACTGTTTCACCACACTGGTTCACACATGTGGTTGGTCATTTCAACTCAAGCCCTCCTGGCTCAGGATGGGACTTCAGGGTCAGTTGAACAGAGATGAGGGAGGGCTACCACCAGAGGTAGTGGCTACTCACATCTACCCCATCTCTAACTGCTCACTCTCACCCGCTACACTAGCATCCATGGTGGGCCACATCAGTGAAATAATCTGTCCTTTTGTATAGCACACATCCGTACAACACAGAAGGAGCTATAATAGGCTGGAAAGACAGGCACAATATAGTATCAAATCGTGCCTTAAAAGAGCAAACCAACACAGTGTAAAACAAAGGAGAACAAAAGAGGAAACCCCAAATGTCTGCTTCCACCTTTTTCCCCCTGAAGAAACTATCATGATGCCCTTCCTAACCTGAAATGCCATGAGGTGCCATGATGACTTGAGGGAAAAGCTTATGCAGCACAGTCACACATAATAGGAACAGTGAACCTTATTACTTTAAAAGGACTCATTACTCACATTCATTAAATTTATCCTACTGACCTGCTTCAAGTACTGTGTTTGCAGCAGAACCCATGTTCCAGGAACTACTGCCAGCCAAAGGCCATCTTCACCTGCCGGATTAGCTCCAACTGCAGTGTCTTGGTTTTTTGCATGAAAGTGCTGACAGACAGAACCACTAAAATCCTGCCTCCCCTTGACTCAATGACAAACATTCCATTAGCTTCATCACAGTGAGTTTTAACCCAAGTTACTTACAAACATCTGAAAACACTTGTGAGGAAAAAAGTCGGAAAGGCCACGCGCTGTTGATGTAAACTCAGCAGAGTTGCTTGGCACACATGTAAACATACAATGAGTTAAAAACAAAAGCCAAAAATGTTAAGGACAAAGCAAACACAAAATAACAGCAGCTTACCTTTTGAGGGGGTGGTCCGTGGTCATCCCGATAAGTGGAATTTCCTACAAAAAGAAGAAGGATGGAAATAAACAAAAGCCATCCTAAGGAAACTTCGAAACTTTCCAACTCATGGAACCAGGGCATTTCTATCCCACTGGTTTTGTGGTGTCAAATAATTCAAGGAAAATAAATTCCCCCTGCTTTAATTTTTGATCAACAAGTAATTTATATGGACTACATTTGTAATACAGGATTAGATGCACATTGTAATTTCAGCAAAGAAATTACATGGCCCAGGGCAGCTTTAATTAATCACTATTCAATTATTTGTATGATAAAAAATTGCCAGTTCCATCTTTAACATTTTAAGCAAGTGAGTACAGTTAACCTGAGAAAGTTTTCTTAAATAATCAAGTATCAAAGGCCTTTATCAGACTTTAGTCTGATGGAGCTGACAAGCATTCACTTATCTCTCTTCTAACTGTATTTTTCCCAATCTCCAAGCTACTTCTTTGTTCCCAAACACTATTAAATGGGAGTTGTATTCTGATATAATTACACTTGCCTTTTTAAGATGTTCTTTTAATTTAGACAAAAAGCTTTAGAAAAAAAAAAGCTTCTAAACAAGTGCACCTTTCTCAGTTAGCTACAATGAAAAAGGCAACAATATCAGATTTTTTACACGTTCCTTACAAACACACGCTGATACATAAAATATACACTCCCACACACACATAGGTTGTCTTCCCTGTAACTGTGCTTCCCGAACCCTTCTCCTAAAGTATTAATCACGTGCTTTCCCAACATGTTCCAGCAGAGGATGAAACCTTGCAGCAAGTCTAAAAGTTCCCCCTGGCCTACACATGCCTCTCCTCTCAGTCATACTCTTACCAAAGACAGCAAAAATATCTCTGCTCTAACCTTACTTTGGTATGAGAATAATTTCTACAGGTGCCAACTAGACATCCAAAAGATACATGGAAAAGGACTTAAAAACTTGTCCTGCTCATGAGCACCTCTTTCCTGGCATGTTGAATAGGCAACAGAAACTGCCTCTGAGGTAACACAGGCTAGTGGAATAAAGCATAATACAGAATCAAAGAGCTCTTATCTTGCCAATCTGGCCAAACCCCTCATTTTTCCAAATGCCAAAAAACCCCCAGAGGTTTCTGGATCCAGGAGGCAGGAAGGAGATACCTGTGTGTCAGTGTTATGGTTACAGAACAAGGAGGTTGAGCTTTAGTGTGGAATATTCAATACCATCCGCATCAGTTCTGGGGGTTGGTTTCAGCAGGCAAAGCAGGGGGCTGGAAGTGGAAGGGCCACCATTCCCTTGCCTGACTCTTGAGAGAGGTAGCTGCCACCTGGATCACACCATCTCAGGGAGAGAGAGTCTGCTGGCCACCACTGCTGCAGGCGCATGATCAATTACTATGTACAACAAAAAGTTGGGATTACTTCTCAGAAGTATTTTGCTATTTATCCTCTGGTTTTCCAGCATATGTTATAAAGCCATAAAAACTTCAGTCAAAAGGCTTCCAACTCATCTAAGTGTAAGTCCCAATACCCCAAACATGTTCTTTTACAGATGTATGTGCCTTGATCTTGGAAGAGTTTGCACAAATACAAAAGCCTGATGGTCATCTGAAATCATGAATCACCTTCTGAAGCATATCAGAAACTCATCTCTCTATACATTCAACACAAATAACCATCCTTTGAACAATCCAGTTGTTTAATTTAATGTCATAGATAATATGGCTGATGCCCTACATTCAGGATAATTTCTTTTTTCATTCTCCTGATATGATTCTAATTGCCAGGGAAATAATTCAATTCCCAGACTGCTAGAAGAGTTAGCAGTGTGGTTTTCTATTAGAGTACCTACTCCACACACAGTGAGATGGACTTGAAAATAAGCATTTCTCCTCCCAGTTCATCTGGGAGGAGAGCAAGGAAAATTTCTCATTCCAGATTTACCTTTCCTGTGGAATCAGACTGTTACTAGTTCATAGCAGTTTTCTCCTCTTTGCAATTAGGCAAGCAGAAAGACTAATGTTGTTGATAAAAACATTTCTTTCAGTTTTCTCATTGTGTCAGGAAAATTGTTTCATTTTGACACATAACAAAAAAAGTGATGTTGTCTAAACAAGTTAACACAGTAGAAATGTCATGAAAACTAATTTTTAAAAAACTATTTTAAAAAAAACTAATTTTAAAAACTAATTTAAAAAAAATAGCAAAACTTTAAGTTACATAATAGGCATTGAGGTGGTTACAAGAGTAACAGTATTTTTTTTCTTGTCTCCCCAAAATATATGCAACTCATGTTTACCTAAATAAAAAAGAATATTAACTACATATGTATTAACTATCTTTAGCAATCACCTATCACAGCAAATTTTGCTGTAGAGAAGGATTTGAATTACTAGTCAAGAGTTTACACAGCATCTTATAAAGCAGCATCAGGAGCGTCAAAGTGATATTACAGAAACATTTTTGAGGTATTCCTTAAAATTAAGGAGCTTATAACTAATTTCATCTTTTTGTATCAGTAATCTATGTTCTTAGCATCCAGATTGCATTTTCCTTCCTTGGCAATTTTTTAATAATCAAAACTACATGAAAATATCTCTAGCTTTGAACATATGTTCTGTAGGTTTGACTTCTGTAATCAAATTTTTTTTTCACAGCACAGTCTAGTTACTAACTGTATCCACTTAAAAGACAATAGTACAATTATGGGCACTTTTATAAAGGTTGCTTTCATGGCACTTGCTTGCTCAAATTCAGACGGTACAAACTGATAGAAACTAATTGCCAGGCAAACACAAGTGATGAAGGAAACAGAATATCAATTTGAAACGTGGTCAGAATAACTTACAAAGAGCAGAGGATGAAAAGCTGCAGACAGTCCCCACACCCTTACATTGCTCCAAACTCCATGTGTAGAGCTAGCTCCTGTCTCGAGCCTCAGCTCCTCCTTCTGCTCTTCAGGCACACCAACCAGAGTCAATCTCAGCATCCACAGCTTGCCACATCAATTTAACCATCTGAATTCTTTTGGGTTCAAATTTTAAATGAGAATTTGTTTTCAGTAATAAAAGCAAAACCTTTTGCTGCGTGATTCATACCATACCCTAAGTAAAATACACTAAAATAACTCCACAAATCCAGCTGCAATGGAGTGCAGCAGCAGCCTGTGAGGTACCCCAGCCAGCTCCTTAACCCCACGAAGCCCAGTGCATGCCCTCACTGACTGCCGTATTGGAGAACTGGGCTTGCTTCTACGCTGTCCGCAAAACAGGGGCCACACTACAGGAGCCTTAATGCATGTAGAAATATAATGAAAAATGTGCACCTTATTGGAGAATATTTCTGCAAAAGGCCTGAAGGAAAGATGACTTTCTAACACCTGAGGCCATGAAAATCTTATCAAGCATTAACCCCCAAGCTGAGTATTTACAAGTTTTACGACCTTAAGACAGGGTGCCACTTTTAAACACAGGGCTACTTCTCAGACAATACATATCAGACTAGGTTGGTGTAGAAACAAAAGAAAAATTCAGCGTGATAAAAACTGCAACAGTGGAAAAGTACCAAGGTAAAGTCAACCTATGAACTACCAGTTACCAATAAGCGACATAGTAGGAGAGTTGCACAATAAAAGTCAGGGACTTAGGAATGGATATTGTAAGCAGCAAAGGCACTGTACGTAAGCTCAACTGTTTGCATTGCAACTGCATTAACAAGCTTATCTAAGATGGAGAACATTGTCATGATGGAGAACATGTCACAACATGTGTTTGATGTCACTAAGGACCAGAAGAAGAGAAAAGGCTTTCCGTGGTGGAAATGATAAAGTGATAGAAGAAACTGTCATCTTTCCTCACTAGAAATTTTGTCCATTGCCCCAAAACAACCTATGGCATTAAATTATTAGGATGACTTTTCTCAAATCTTTCAATAAAGCTTTACTAAAGACATCATTGCTCTTGTCTGCTGAGCAACAAGATTATTCTAGATTTATTTTTTTTCCCGGAGAGGAATATTTACTCTTCAAAAAGGAAATTTTCTGCCTTCTTGTAATAGCATGAAAGGCATTAGAAACAAGTCAGACAAAATAATCAAGTCTCAAAACAAGTGGTATTTTGCATTCCCCAAACATGCTCAACAGCACACTTGGGCTGGCTGAACACGTCTCCTCCAGACTCTGCCAAAGATTTAAAAAAAAAAACAAGTCAGCTTTATTATAGAAAATGGTGAATACATGGAGGCCATCCAATTTTTTCCATAATTTATTATCTTTGAGGTTAAGTGAATCAGCTGTATGCAAAATCTTTGGGGAAACCTTGTGGTTATGTTCCTTTTTTCTTGGAATCACTGAAGTGTGGGGGCTTTGCTCGAAGTAAGCCAAGTTTAAACAGAGAAAGATGGTCAGTCAACCAAGATTAAGGACAAATATTGCTGTGTGCAGTTCAGAACCACAGATAACAAAAGTAACTGCACTTCTGGAAAAAAAACATTCCAAAAATGACTGGGTAGTACAGGAACAGGAAATAAATGGACTTATGTATGAACTGAAGACCCTTTGATAGCAATTGAAACAGTGTAACTCCACTTGAACAACTCAGATATCTCATGGAAAGAACTGTGTAAAGATAAGGAGAGAAAGCCAACATTGAAAATATGGAATTTGGACTATTTTTCTGGAGCAGGGTTTTCCCTTGTAGGGAATTACAAGCAGCAGTCTAAGGGAGCTGGGATCCACTGACTCTCAAATGTAATCTGTCTTTTGAAAATCCTTCTTTGTTTTTTTTGCTTGGTCACCAATCTCAAACTTCCAGGCACCAATACAACCTTTACTGGCAAACAATTCCTTAGACCATCTCTGATGTCTTAAGGAAAGGAACAGTTTAATAGATGTCTGAGGAGTTCTCTGGTCTGGAAATCAGACTTTGAAGAACAATTTCTCCACCAAGCACCTCTAATCATTAAGAGCTGCACCTCAAAATGAACTGAAGTACCAGTGAGTTATCGGAAGAGGATAAATTCTGCTCTGCTTCCTTCTTTATTATTTTTCCCCCCTCCCAATTAAGCAGTGCACATCCTTAGAAATTTCATAGATATTTACACATCTGAAATAATACGATGTTCTTAGTCATCATGTCTTGGAGCCCTCTGTGGTCCAAAGGCAGGAAGGGGGTTAGGAACTGCAACTCGAAAACTGACAGAATAGCAGAATGATGTCGCCCACAGCTCAAACCTAACCTAAAAGGGAAAGCCCTGCTCTTGCTGAGGTCACCACAATTATATCAGCTTTCACAGAGGGAAAGATTTCTGGAGGTGCACAGAGAACATTAACATAGCAAAACCCCACTGACCGGTCTGCACTGGAATACAAAGGGACTTATTGACATTTCTTCCATCATATGTAAAAAGCTGTGCACCTGCAATTGGTTTCCTCTGTGCAAGACTAACATTTTATCAAAATTTTCATTTTCGACCTTGAAAAAATATGTAAAGCAAACATTATTTTTAAAAGACATTCCACAATGGAATTTTTTCCCTTCCTTTGTTGCCTTTAAAAACATTTTGGTTATTCTTAGTTTTTAAAATCTTAAAAATAGTTTTTTTAATTTTAGAAATAAATACAATTAAACCACCACCAATTAAATTAAAAAAAAATCCACAGCCAAAACACAGCACCAAAACCATACACTCAATTCACTGCACACAAAGAAAGGAAAAAAGCTGGAACATTACAAAAAAATACCTATTTTTGCTTTATTACCTACTGAATTGAATACTAGAAACTTCATGATATAATTCAGATTTGCTTACCTACACATTTCATACTTTTAACATAATTAGGAGAGAAACTGGCACATTTAAGTAGACTTTCTGAAAACTTATTGACAATTCTACATATGCATTATATATGAAAGTACCACTGAAATACAAATATGAAAGGTTTGAATAACAGGAGGTTCTAAACCAATGTAGAATATAACATACATTAGACAGCCCTCCTCTTGCAAAGAGAGGAAACTCCAAAAGGCAAAGCTACTCCAAAATCACAGAGCCTCTCTGAATTGTGAGCATTTAAAAATTTACAAGCATGTGTTTCATTTAATTCTTTTGTCAATAAACTGCTTTATTAATACTGGGGGAAGGGAGAGGGTAAAAAAAATTAACATTAAATCAAGAAATAAAACCAGCCCCACCAGGTACTTTCCTGCACACAAAGGAAAAACACGTATACAGCTCTATTGAGACGCTGCAGAGAAAACCTAATGACCAAAAAAAGCAAAAACAAAGGTGCCATTAAGCCAAACTATTGCAATTTTATTTTAATTCATTTTGCTATGAAAACAAAGAGTGTGATCTCTGTGGCCAGGCAGCTCTTTACCAAATGCACTTCAAAGACCCATTAACCTGTTGTTAACTTTACTCTACTTTTCAGGTGGTTCTCAAATTCAGCATTGTGGTATCACATAGCAAGTGGACACAGATTTATTATGGTGCCCTTTTTTTTCTCCTCAAAGATTTTAATCTTACCTTCTGTCAAAAAGCATGCCAAATATTTTGTCATTTCTTCAGCAAGACTTACTTAACAAAATGTAGAGTCAGTTCTATAAATACACACAGGTGTTCCTGAAAGAAAAAAATCTCTCAAAATGTGTGGTCAAGTAATACTTACAGCTAGGCAGCTACCAACAAAGCTGTTCAAAATTTAAAGGGGCAAGTTGGGAAAAGTTCACAGTTCAACAGCTGAACTGCTACCCACTGAAATAACACAGATGAAGTCTGGTCTCTGATTTCATTTCTTAACGGGATAACACGAGAATAATAGTAGGCACTGTATCAAATTATTATGGCTCAATTCAAAAATGATCTGAGTAGCACAGAAACTAGCAAGTTAGAGAGTAGCTAGAAACATCTGACATTTGGAAATGAGCTTGTCTCACTGACATCCAGGCAGCATATACTTGCCTGTGGCAGGCTGCAGAAACAACTGCATTTAAGAATTAACAGGGAGTGAATGAGTGAAAATATGACTGAAAAAAATCCTCTGAAAGTACCTATCAAAACACAACATGCTTAAACTGGAAACAGAAAAATGTTGCAACAATCAGGAGATGAGGAGTGGACAGTATCTGGAGATATCCAAGAGGAAATTAGTCAGGCATCTGCCAGGAATGACCCAGGTGCTACCATGCTGCTTTAGAACCAAGAGGCAAATTAAACCAGGCCTTATTCCAGCAATATTTCTTTTTAATAATTACCTCTTTTTTTTTTTGTTTTTAATCAGGCACACCTCCCTTGGGTGTTGTTCTGAATCCTATCACTCAATATTCTCATTCATTATTTGAATGATGCATTAAAGAGCATTGATTTCAAATTTGATAAAACCAAATGAAGGGATCAGAAATCTGCTGAAACTTTCTGGAGAACAGAAAGATACCGATCAGTTAAAGAAATGGTCTGAAAATACACAATGTAATCCAGTAAAAACAAGCATACAAATTTTAACTTGAATAAGGGCAACATCTTCATAAAAGCAGAATGGAAATGAAGTCGAAACTGCAGAAAAGAGTAATGATGGGAGGTGAATACCAATTCCCTTCCTTTGGATCTTTCTGAGCATTTTGTGAAAGCTTTTCAGGAAGATCATTTTACTCCAGCTGAATGCACAGAGATAGTTTCACTAGCTTGGCAAGAAGTTTGTTTTAACTGACTGTCATATGAAGAAACATTTTAAGACTTAGAATTACTCTATTTTCCCCCTTTCCTCCTAAGTGAGAGGTAAGTGCCAGAATTTTTTGCAAGTTGTTTGCCTTCTTCAGAGAAAACTTTTTTCCCCCTCTACCCTACAGAACTCATGATGCAGAGGAAGAAACTCTTACGGGAGTGATGATGACAGGGCCGCGATACTTCCCCTTTCAACGCACACGCTCTCAAACACAGAGAACAGCACAGCCAACACAGATGACCTCCCTGCCTCTGCCGAGCTGAAGTACAGGGCTGCGATTTCCACAGATAAACCTCCTTTGACAAGGCCTCCTTACCAAAGTGATGACAGTGAGGCTGAGGGATTCACAAAGGACATAATGATGAAGCTTCAATGAAGACCTTGTCAAGTGCAAGGCCTCTTAAGTCTCACTTCACTCTGCCATTCAGGCTACAAACTCCACAGGGAATCTGTGTCTGACCAGACACCTTCTCAGATGATACCAGTCTCAAGAGTCTTCTGTTACATCAATGCCAGACATCAGCTCTGCTCTTTTCACATGACATTTTCCCAGAGACAAGGGTTTTATTATTTAAACTTAACCCAACTTACAAGCTGTATTCCTGTCCACTGCCTTTATGCAGATATACTTCTCACTTTTCCCCCCGCACAGGCAATCTTGGCAAACAGCAAGCCAATGAATTTTGGAAAACACCCAGCTGGCAAGTCACCAGTGATTCAAGGAAGATTTTTATTACTATTATTAGTATTATTAAGTACTACACTGCAAATGCTATCCAGAAAGAGTTGTTTGTTGGGCGTTTGCTTTGAAGTTCCTTTCCCTGGAGGCACATTTCCGAGAAGCTGACTAGGTCTGTGGTCTGACCCCAGCGGCACCTTCCTAGCAGAGAAAAAATGAACACACTTCACAGAAAATTGGTCACATACAGCTCTAAAGAATTATTCATATTTTTATTGTCCCCAAGCCAAATGAGTTCTCCTTGCATGTGCTTTTCACAACATCTGAGTCATATGGTTGCTATGATTTTGTTGCACTCCTTTACAGAGGCAGCTGCATTTAGGATAATGGACCCCCCACATGAGGTAACCTGCAGGATCGAGCTGTATGTCTGTTTTTCACTGTCTTCACAGTTCAGGTTCTCTTAGTATTTGATCTCAAAAATTACAAATGAAAATTTAAATGAGATCCTATTTACAAGTCTGTTTCCTTTTCCTCTTTACCTGTTTTTTGTGCCACTGAAGAATCACTGTAAAACTCTTCCCTGTACTTATATGCCTCCTGACAAGCAAGAGCACTCTATGTGAGAAGTAGCTATCTTTGTATTGCTTTCTTTTCTGAATATAGATTTTTTAAAGAGAATTACAAATTGTTTAACCATTATAAGCTTCCTATCCTCCAAGGGCTTAACAGACACAAAATTGGAAGTAGCATTTCTTGCCAAGTCTGTTAGAAGCCTATAACTGCAAAATGGAGCATACAAGTAGGTCAGATAAGGAACATACTGTACCTAAATGAGCTATTTCTTCTTTATGACACATTAGCATAAAATTTTATTAATCCCTACCACAAAAAATACTACAGCTTCAGATGGCTTTCGAGACTTCAACATGATTTAATAGAAATATTTTCCATCACTATAAATGCTTTGACCAAACTGCTCATTTTTCACGCTACCCAGCTTCTATTCATGAAGACATTTTAACTCCTCTCTACCCCAGTCTCAAACATGCATTTGAGTGACACAAAGACTTCTCATTGTAAGAGTTTTGTATTTTAAGAACTTCTATATAGAAACTGCATGTTCTAAAACAAGAGGCAAGATTTAGCAAACACAGAGTATTGCATTACACTTAAACCTGCCTTTCTATTTCAGCACCCTTTCATCTCCTGCAACTGTAAAAGCACAGGATTAACCCCATTCCTGTCATTCCAAGCCCTTGCCATATATAGCTTCTACTTCAGATTTCAGCATTTACTGAGAAAAGTGTTGTTTTCGTACATGGAATAGATAACCTAACACTCAGTGTTTCTGAAAGAAATTTCTTCCTCTACAAAGCACTGCAAGTGTCCAGCACTTACACTTGTTCAGCAAGTGTCTAGAAACCTTACGATTTCCAGAAAGATTGCTTTTTCTGCCTTTCGCCTCATTTCTCATGATCTTAAATAAGATTTGTACCCATTTTGGTATGAGTGTATCTTTTAGACTGATTTGTAAACATTCCATAGGATGCCCTAGGAAAAAAAATTGAATGCATTGTTATTAAAAACTTTGCTCTTCAAAATGTAATGCTGTCTCATTACTGAAGCCTAAGACCCAAAATGCACACACCAGGCTTACCTGTGTGAAAGACAACACAGCCCTCATAAGTTTCATCTACTTAAACATATCCAGCAGTAAATAGAAACATGTACGGATTGTTTTTCCCAGATTTGAACCAGAAAAAAATTGGCTATCAATTACCAAGCATTTTGTATGCTTTCAATTTTCAAAAGCTTGAGTGAAAAGATTTGGAAGACAAGTTTTCAGATGCATTGATTAATTCTTACTGCCTTAAGCTCTCCAATGACCAAAACAGTGTCCCAAAAGTGTCACCAATGGCAAGCTCTGCATTAACATCTTTATGTGAAAGAGGTAACTATGCTGCAGCAGTGCCACACAACCACAGAGGCAAACCAAGTATCATCAGCCTCAAGTCTTCTAATTTGCATTATTTCTCTCATTCTCTCTACCTGTCCCAAAAGATTTGCACTTTATATATCTACTACTAACCTAACCGGCAAGAAGCTCAGACTTGACGAACGCACCAAGAGGGTCTAAAATGCATTTTGACTCACCGGGACAAACTGTTTATTTAGGACTGCTCTTGGATGCTTTGACCGCACTCATGAACTCTGAGTTGCAAACATTCCCTACTGGTAACAATTACCTAGGCGTGCTCTTTCTTTTTATATCATTTTCCTGTGTTTTATTTAGCTTGGAGAACCACATCAGGATGTCACCACTCAGATGCGGTAGTTTAATAGATCTCTAACTGCCACTCACCAGCCCTCCTGCAGACAATGTTTCTTGCAAGAGACATCTTAAAATATATGAAAAACATCTGCGCCATGTAGACTATGACAATATAGTAGCCACAACCTAAATTCAACTTCTCAATGTACATATGGATTAAGATAATATTTTTACTTTATCTACATATAACTAACTAAATATATATATAAGCAACAGCCTCTGCTTTGCTTCAGTGATAGGGAGATTTCTAAACAACATTAAATTAATTGTTTCAGAAGTTATAACAAAGGTATTCACATGGTTACATACTACAGACCAGTATAAATTAGATATACTATTGTACTATATTAAGTATGTTGGTGTAATATTTTTAGGACAGGCTTGTCAACCTCCTGTTTAAGAGTAACAATGATTTTTTTAATGCCAGAGTTTTATGACAATGCCTGTAAACTTTTGCTGAAAGGTGAGAATAGGCTTCTTATTCTAATCATACAGCAGGCAGAGTGGTCTAAACATTTCACAGGGGCATTTCAGCAACAGTATTCATTTCTACAAATTTCCATTGAGTTTGGCTGAGATAGAGTAAAGAAATCGCAGCATACTGTAATCAACATTCAGACACATGAAAAATGCAATTCTTTGTCCGTTATTCTGCATTAGATTCTACATCTCTCAGAAAGATGACATTATCAAAAATGATAGTGAAATCTACTTACAGAAATCTAATCTAGAGAGTTATTATTGTTTTACATCAAAAAAAAAAAAAAAGCTTGAAGTCCCTCTAGAGCTAAGCCAGGCTACTGTTTAATGCTCTCAACAGCAACCAGGGTACTAGGAAAAGGTCATTATTAACTATTATGCTTATAGTAATTATTTCTAATATTAACCATTAAATGTCTGTTCTTATCTTTTATGCCCAAGAATGTAAGAATGCTAAAAAATCATCTTATACAAATGTAACACATAAGAAGTATCCCCTCCTCTATTACAAAGTTACAGTTCTGATTTTCTGTGCATTAGAAGCTTAAATACTAACTTACATACAATTACAGCTCAGTTTACTTTTGCAAGTTGTGTTTCCTTAAGCAAAAACATTCTTACATGGCAAGAACATCCAGATCTCATTCATTGATTTTCTTATGGCTTTGTCTTTCTTCACATGGGATTTCTGTCCTTTTACCGATGACGTTCTCCAAGTACAGTAATTCTGAAGTTAAACTATTGAGTTTTCCAGGCAACAACAGATTGCAAAACTCACTTCTCCTAAGTGAGCCCCATCTATGACGGCTTGCAGTCCTCACTCAGGAAATGTGTTCACATAAGCACTACAGAAACAAAATCAAATCTCATTCCATGTATTCAAGCGTTCACTGCTCACACAGGTTTTGTTTGGCAGGGGTTTTTTTTTGGTTGTTTACTGGGTTCTTTGTTGGTTTGGGGTTTTTTAATGCTTTGTTTTAAAGCCAGGCACTTAAAAATTAAGGAACCTAGCATCTCCAGACATAGAAACAATGGTCTGCAGTGTACAAATCATCAGCACAGACTGACAGCTATTAGGATGGTGCCTGAAGTACTGCCATTAGTTACTCACTGAGAATTTAAGACTTCTGTAAGTTGTCCTGACCTCTGATCCAAGGACAAAGGGTACTTTCTGAAGAATACTGAAATCTCCCCTTTGGATGGACTCTTGTGGGAAAGAGATTCTTTTCAAAAAAGCCACTCAGAAATCAGTATAATGCCAACACCAAATTTGTTTCAATCTGATCACAACCTACACACTTGAAAGGAGCACATTCAGGGGGTTGCACTGCCGCGGCAATTTGCTACCCTGATACGAACGCGAAATAACCTTTCAGCAAAGTTGCAGCAGTTGGCTCTGGGCTTCAGTGTCTTTTGGCCTCACAACGCTCTAGGCTTTGGGACACGTGTCAGGGCTTTTGTGGCATTATTTTCCTCTTTGGACCTCAAAAATTCATCTCAGACTTCCTACCACAAGTCGTTTTGTTTCAACTCTTGATATCCTTATGGATCCGCTATCGGCAGCTCTCATGCTACGGTCAGCCAGTGTCAGCTCCTCAGCTCCCCTAACTCCAAACAAAATACAGCTGTGAAAATACTTCCTCTCTGCTGCCGCTGCAGCTTCACACAAGCTGTTTAAGAGGTCTCCACTGTTTTCTTCTCGTTTCCCACAGCAGTTTCCACTGTATTACAATATTTAACAATCAAGAGCCCTCCAGAACTTATTTTTGTCAAACTCTAAGAAATGGTGTAATTCCCCTAGCTGCCAATGGTGTAATTTCCCTAGCTGCCTTCTCAAAAACAGTACATCATTTTTAAAGCAAATTAAAACAAACAGGTAAGAAAAAAGAAAACTTAGGCCTAGACATATTTCTGACACTGAAAATATACCAGCCCAAACTATTGAAAATTAGGGAGCTGAAAATGGCACCATAAGGAGGTAAAACTAAGGTAGAAGACTTGACAAAATGCCATGGCACTGGGATTACCAATACTTGTATTTCAGAAGACACCACTGTATTTACTCAGGCTGAGATGTGAGTTCACAGCCAAGGCACAAGCAATAAAGTGCTTGAAATCACTTGACTGGGCTCAGAGTTCCTACTCCCATGCCAGGCAGCTTTCCTCCCTTCTTTGAAATCCTTCCTTAAGTAAGACAAAACAGTGTCATCACCTCAAACATCTCTAACAGCAATTTTGTCTTCAGAGTCATCCTTAAATACAAATCACTGTTTCACATATTTTGTGAAAGTCTAATCCAAGTGAGCCATTATAAAAGCCCTGTGATGGGTTACTTTAATAGAACAACTTTAGTTCCTGGAAAGCCATGAGAGGAACTGATATTTTAAAATAAAGTCTACACCAGCAATGCTTGCAGGACTGAGCCTTGAGATTAGCACCTCTTTGGAAAGAGGATACAGCCTTCTGACACGCTCATGTAGAGCCCAGCACTCACTAACTTCACTATTAACTAAACCACTTCAGGTTTCCAACATCCCTAAAAGTTTACTATTCATTTATTTAAGCCCAGGACTTACACTTTTGACTCTTTCCTTGGCATGTAAACAAGCAATGCATTTAGCTCCTAAGGAGCCCTGTAATATACTGCCATTTTTGATCATGGAAACTTAAAGAAAGAGGCATAAATACAGTGCCATCAGCTGGAACACGCACCAAGTGAGCACAAACGGGATTTTGCACAGGCAGCTATACAAGGCGTATATAAAACTACACAATTTTACAGCAAGACAGAAGACCCTACATACCACCTCGAGTGGAAATCAGGGTGGTTGTGTTGCTTTTGTTTTCCTTTTAAAACAAATGGCCTGGTGCATGAATCACAGCATGAAACCAGTGCACACATACCATCACCCCACCCCCCTCAATAAACCCAAAAAGTCTAAAGCTCGACAGCAGAACCAAGAAGAGCAGTTTTGTGCTCATATATTCTTTCTGGGTTTGATTTGTTCATTGTTTCTCTCCTTCTATTTTAGAAGTGTGTCTTTATTGTAATGGAATCGTATTCTACATATAATCTTGACAGGAAGAAAAGCAACTTTGCACTTGATTCATCATGTCACATTAAGCTACTACATTTCTGCTTGGCCTGGGAAGGATGCCAGCAGGCTAAGCATACTCCTGCCACCTTCAGTTAAGGAAAAAATTTCAGGGCCTTATGCTTCTTTCTGCACTCAACAAACCACAGCTTTGATGACAGTCTCCTTTTTTATAACACAGCTGAATGACAGGATCCATTTTCACCATGTATTCTCATGGCACTTGCTGAATGCGTAATCAAATTTTAAGCACCACGCCTGAAAGCTATTAACTAACAGAAGTTATCCCCTTACGAATTCCCCAAGAGAAGAAAAAAAAACAAAGCAGAAACATGGATATCAGCACCTCATCACTGACACTGCAAAGTCTCAGTCCTATGGTTCATCCTTCTGGGCTACTGTAGGTACACAGACCCCTCAAAAAGCCCAGACCCCATGCAAAATGCCAGCCTTATTCAAACGACTGGGCCACATCCTCAACCTCTTCCACCATCACTGCTGAATCTGGGAGTGCTACCAGCAACAGCGGGACAACTTCCTTTAAGTTAAAACACCTACAGAGTCTGAGACTGTTCACAACTGCCAATGTCCACAGCCCAGGAGTAGCAAGTCTTGGTTTAGACTGCAGAATCACTGAATCATTTTGGTTGGAAAAGACCTCTAAGACCATCAACTCTAGCCATTAGCTCAGTACTGCCAAGTACACCACTAAACCATGTCCCTAAACACCACATCTACATATCTTCTAAATACCTGTAGGGATGGTGATTCAACCACTCCCCTGAGCAGCTTGTCCTAATGCAACCATTTCAGAGGAGAAATTTTTTCAAATATCCAATCTAAACCTCCCCTGGCACAATTTGAGGCCATTTCCTCTTGTCCTATCACTTGTTATTTAGAAGAGATGGATATCCCCAGCTTGCTACAACCTCCTTTCAGGTCGTTGTAGAGTGATAGGGTTGCTTCTGAGTCTCCTTTTCTCCAGGCTAAACAAGGCCAGTTCCCTCAGATGCTCCTCATAGGACTTTCTCTATAGACCTTTCACCAGGTTTGTTGATCTTCTCTGGATGTGTAAATCGGACACATTTAAATGTAAACACATTCAAAGTTGCAGTGGGATCCAGAACATAGAAAAAGGGTAATGCACATCAGTGCCAAGAAAGGTGAACAGAAACATTACAACATCAGGTGGATCCCTTTCCTCTTTCAGCACAAATAAACTAGAAAACAAATATTAAGATGAATAGTCACTAAAAAGTTCTTGGACTTCCATAGTTGTTTCTCCAGGTTGTGGATTTAACAGAGCCAACCCTATTCATTGGCCAACACTGGTAACATTGCTGGGGCTAAGGCAGATGACACACTAGAAGCAAAAAGGTTGTATCATCACATTAGATAATGGTGCTCTAGCCACAAACCACAAAAAAACCCAAAAAACAACACCTGCAACCCAGAAAGAGAAAACCCATGAAAACCACCATTTACCTAGGTAATTACTCCTGATGTCAATTTCTCAGCTGTTCTACAGAATAGATACTCAAACCAGCCGAACCCAAATAAACATACAATATAATTCCTGCTGGAAGCCAGTGCTGGAATCATTGGAAACCTTAAGCTACTTTTCAGTTACACAGAGTAGTATCTCCTTAGAAGGAAAGAGGGATTTCCTGCACAGACCTGAGCTGTTAAAAGGTAGACTTTTCTGACACTTTACTCTTCATGCAATATTCTGACAATATTAACACAAAAATACCAGGAAGTCAAGGCACCCTTTCCAAAGCATGCATGCATCTCTAAGTGTACAACACACAAATAAAAAACAACTTTGAAGCTTCAGGAACATTAATGTGTTTGTATTACTTTATACAACTTTGCTAGTCAGCAATGACTGCACGCAGACAGAACAGGACAGCAGCGTATGTCAGTAGTAGTTAGGGAAGGCTGGGAAATGTGATTTCATTGAACAACTAAAATCTAGGAATAATTTAGTCACTCCAAGAACACATAGGGGAGAGCAGTTTTACTCCTCCCAGCTGCTGAGTAATATCCTGGAGGAGCTACGGTTCCTGTTAAAACAATCACACAGAAACAGGCATTTTACAGTCTCAAAAAAATTGTATCAGTACAGAAGTGAAGGCAGTTCACACTTTTCAGGAAACTCATAAAGGCAGTACAGAAATATCAGAAACCCAGTTATAATCTCTTTGGTGATTAGAAGTTTTTTTGCCATTACAAATGGAAGAGTATCTTCACATCCAACATAACACTGTTTTCACACAGTTAAAATTATAGTCTTTTTTACTTCCTTGCAATCTGGCACGCAATCTGGTTTTTTACTTGACTTCCATTCTTAGTGTGCCATTTACGACTCAGTACATTACGCAGTTTTGGCATTTAAACTATTTTTCTGCAATTGTGACAGTTCCATATTTTTTCCACAACTGACCTGTTATTTACTGTCAACCTATTATTTCTACATTATTCTGAAATGTGTCTCTGCCCTTACTGGCACTCTTAAAGTATCTTTACTTCAGAATCATCTGCAAATATAGTGAAAATGTTACATCTCCCCTTTCCAAGCATTAAAACAGATACTGCACAAAATCAGAGCACTGATCCTTAATAGACTCCTTCCTAAATATGTACATATGTGATAAGAGCTGTAGCACTGCAGTACAGGAAAAATACAGTACTTGTTACTAGTATTCTCATCAATAAAGAATATCTCCTAATGGAGACTGAGGGTTAAACAAAGTAAGGAAAACTTACTTTATAAAACACTACCAGGTTTCTGATTAATTGCAGTATTGCACTCTAGCACGCCCCAAATGACAAAACCACATCCAGCAACCAAACCCTATTCCAAACCATCATCACCCTCAACACCCCAAGAGACCATTGCAGTGAGCACATGGTCATCCCTCTGCCTTCTCCAAACCTGCCCTGAGCTGTACCTGGGTGCAAATGTGGCACCTGTATCACTGAGCTGCCAGTGCCACTCTGCAGCCCTGGTGACAACTCTGGCAGCAGCCTTCAGTCACCTTGTCCAGCCACAGTAACCAGATGAGAGAGGCACCTCAGCAGTGCCACTTTGCATTCTTGAGCAGCACTGGGAAGTGCCACATCTCACACTCCACAAGCAGCTTTCACCACGACCTCTGCGTGCTGAATAGCTATATCAAGACCATTCCCAGTACACAGCATTTGCCCTCTGGCATCTCCACACATTGTGTAAAACACTTAAACAGTAACATTTTCATGGCTGATAGCAAACTGTGGGGCACTACAGACAATGGTGTTTTTAAACTTAGTTTAAAATTAATGACTGAATCAACAAATGCAGCTTTGGATAGTACAAAACTACCAATGTGGGATATACGAAATCACTCACTGAGATCCAGTTCCTGACTGTATTTTCATTTCTAGCAGCCCTGAATTCAAGCAATGCATTTTGAAAGTAGGAATCCCGATAAGCTGGTTTTTTCAGAGACTTCTATTTACGTTTTAAAGTGTAAAGGAGACACAGGCATTACAAGCTGCTTTGAGATTTTCTTTTTTTCCCCTCTTTGCTTCCACACAAACTGAAACCTGTTTGCTTTCTCTTTCTACTCCTGCTTTTAGAAAAACTCAAATTCATACTTTTATTTAAACTCCTGCCTTCACTTTAGGAGAAATCCCTACTGTGTAGAATACTCAAAAAAATAATACATCTTGACTGATAAGAGCATCCTGTGCCATATAGCGGGAGAGCTGTGCTAGTGCTGCTGCTATGCTTCTTTCCAAAGACCTCTTGATTCAGTCATTCATCTGATCAGCAACAACAGGGGAAACCAGTGTAGGGAGAGAAAATATTCAAAGCCAAAGTTGAATAACCCACTACCACTCAATGGCATTTAAGATTTTGCCAAATTAAACAGAAGGCCTGCTAAATTGATGTTTCAGTATACTCCATCATATGATTATGCTTCCAGTGAACACTTTAACTGTGACAATTTTGCACCTTCTTCAACTGTTAGGAATGCTATTTTAATGAAATAATAAAGAAAAGACCCAAACCACAACTCCAACCATGCAATATCTAAGACTGACAGCTTTTGGTCAAGCGCTACAGACACACTTGACACGCAATACAAAATAAACCTAAACCTCCAAAGGGCCTCTTGCCACACATCATGGCAAATGTACAACCCATGGCAGGTGGGTATTAATTCCTCCTTACAGTCCCATCAGCACTTCACCTGCCTCCCTACTTCACACCAGAGCTGGAGTCCCCAGCTGAGCAGTCACGCTCTCCTCCAAAGGGCCTGCGTGAGCCAAACCCCACAGGACCCTGGCTGGCAATCCCACAGCAGCGTTTTGCAAGCCTGGCCACAAGGGACCCTTGTGCGAGGCCACCATGAAAAACAATGTTCCCCACGCCCACAGAGACCCTGCAGGAATTTCTACCTTGAATAGAGGCACCATGGTCCTACAGTAACTTTCAGACCTGTTGCCACTGTGAGTTTGCAGCAGCCACATGGGCAGCCACAGCAACAATTATTCTGAGAAAGACTCTTCAGGGCAAGCCCAAGCACAGATACCACTGAATAGCATCAGAAAGCATGCGATCCATGCACACAATGTCTGCTGGAGCAATGGAGCAGTCAATGAAACAATCTTCCTGTGATACAGGGCAGACAAACATCCTGCCTGAACTGCAGCTTGGTGTCATGTGTAAATGTACACCTTCAAGAAAACTGACAGAAGCATCTTCCTTTTCAGGTCTAGAAGACATGGAACGCTCAGTTTGCAACCACCTACAAAAATGCTGACAAAACCAAGCTGCCCAGCAGAGCACCTGCTGCAAAGGCAAGAATGAATGTCAGCCTCCTGTGGGGCACTGGTGCTGCCTGTGGGAGGCATTCCTCTCCCACCTGCCTACTCTCTGCCTCTTTTGGAACAGGTCTCACACTGGCACCTGCAAGACTGATGCAACACAGAGTCCTGCACCTGTTCTCCAGCTCCTCTACTGATTTTACTTCCTTGGCCCTTGGCAGTAGTCCCGACACTGTATCAGACTGCCCAGTAACTGCCTGGATGGTCACAGGAGATTTCCTGTTCTCGGTGATCTTCCCAGATTGACAACAGCACAAGTAATTACAAAGAGTTACTACTTTTCAGGAAAATGGTGAGGGAAACATCACAAATATTTTAACTGTCAGGTATCTGCACCTTCACATGAAACTAATAAACTAAACACTCACTTTTACTCATCTCCAGCAAAACCATTATTCTTTTAATGCAAACACCATTTCTGGTATCAAATGATGTTAAAA
This sequence comes from Dasyornis broadbenti, assembly GCA_013397935.1. NCBI lineage: Eukaryota > Metazoa > Chordata > Aves > Passeriformes > Dasyornithidae > Dasyornis > Dasyornis broadbenti. The sequence goes on from VZRN01006214.1 coordinate 347,316, forward strand.
AAAGGTCAAAATGAATTTTTATATATGACATTATTTTCTGCAATCTAAAGACTACAAGAATTGAACATTTTCCATCTAAAATCTCATAATTTATGAAGACTTGTAAAAACAAAAGACAGCTATTTTGAAACTGACTCTTGAAGCTACACACAGACTTTTGAAGCTAGACATAGAAATTAGAGCTGGAAAGATAACCAGTTTTTCTGACTGAGCAGAAAAAAAGGAAAGCAAGACAGAGACAAACAAAACCTTGATACTGTACCACTCAGACAGTTTTCAGTACACATAAGAAACACAATTATACAACAAGAAAAAAAGAAACCAAAACTAAAAACCTCACCTTTTTGCTGAACTAAAAATTATCCTATTTTTGTGCTTAATCGAATGTTCTCCAGACAAGACATCTGAATTCAATTAACAAAAGTTTTGGTTTGGGGCTTGCATTTTTTTTTTATATTGTAGTGGTTTTGTTTTGTTATTTTAAGTACTGAAAATTTAACTATGTTGAACTCATCACTGTTGAATGCCAGAATCACGGGACATTAAACGCATAATCCAAGTTTTGAATAAGTCGTTAGGAAAAGTTGTGTGCAAAATAAAAATGGAATGTGATCACATGGATATACTGCAGTGAGATGTAAGAGTCATGCCGTTATTGTTTCATATATTCTGAATTTAGGTAGTTGTTTATCCTCAAAGTCTTGAGCATACAGATGATGTGCTAATTTGTTCCTAACTTAATGATGTTACTTTGGAAGATAGATTAAGGTTCTTTTTGTCCCTGATAATATAGATTTACTTGAGTGGCCTTTATAAGCTGGAAAAATGCATGTAATTAAGAGCTTTTTTTTGCCTAGAATTTCCAGATATTGTTTTGTACCTGACATGAGGATATTGATACACAGAAAGTTCTGGCATAACAACACAGAAATAGTCTGAAGTTTCTTTCTGATGTCACTCATGATAATTTGGGTTTCTCTGTAAGCACAGGTCTCATGTCAACTTTCCAATTTTTATTTGAAATATGTCTCATGGGCAACTTACAGGCTGGAGTTGACCTACAGGAGGCTTCCTTTAAGAGGTGTGGCTTTTAGCTGCTGGTGTAGTCAAGTCATTTAATACAGACCACAGAGCCATCCGGGTTGGAAGAGACCTTCATGATCAGCTAGTCCAACTGTGATAAAATATCCATTTCAAATATTTTCTACACTGATTACTTTATTAACAGACCATAACAGACTTTTTAGGGGTGCTACGCTGGCTGACACTTGCTGTGTAATATTCTGTATCATGATATCCTTCCTCTTCCAGAGGCTGTACTTACAGAGATGTCTCAGATTGTTGCACCTTGCACAGGAGAGTAGGACTCATGCCTACTTTTTCTTAGGAAAAAAAATAATTACAATTCTCCTTTTTAATGTCTGACAAAAATATACCAAAAGATTTTTTCACACCAGAGATGCAGTCTTTTCCAGAAGTGTTCTTCGAAAACAAGAGCTGAGACAGAAGTACAGATCTCATCAAGAAGAGGGTGAAAGCAAGAAGCCTTCCAGCACTGTCCACGTAAACACTTCCCTTTTCACAGCCTGAGCTCATTAGCTTCTTTTGTTGTCTCTACACTGTCCAATAAAAGTAACTAAATCCAGCCTCATTTATGGTAACCAATTATTTAAATGCAGGCATTTATGCCTTTCTTTCCTCCAGCTTTTTCTTGCAAATTTTCTTGGGCTAATAAACTGGTCATCCTATTAGATCTCCAGCTTTATGGAAATAAAAGGCTGGTTTACTACAAGAGTGCTGATTTGCATATTTTAATCTGTGACTGCTCTGTAAATACATCACAATGGGCACAACAAAATACTCGGACACAACAACATCACAATACCTACTAGCCATGGTAAACTGAACCCTAACTTTAAGGGATTATTTTTTTTTCCCAAAGTTGCAAATGTCAGTTTCAAAATAAACAGATTCAAAATTTGATAAACTAGTTCATGCTCACGATAACCAGAGCACACAAATTCAAATGAGAAGATCAAGCACTAGAGAACATAACTAACTTCCATATAAAGCTGGGAAGAAACACTGTACCATTTCTTTTGGGGTGTTTTTGTGAGAAGCAACTGTCATCTCTAAGTTTGGGAAAATAATTTCTCCACCTTGGGAGACCCAGTTTCAAATAGTAAAACATTTCTTTCCAAATTGTTACCTCTCATGTTTGACTTAACAGTACTTACACATGAACAAGTATGTTTGTTTTTCTAAAACCAACCTATGCATAGAAAATTAGCTTGTTTGGTGACCCCACGCTAAAGCAATACAGTCTATCTCCAGGCAGATTACTAGCTAACCCTGGTAATGCTAGGTGTACACATTATTCCTGAAACATGAAAGTCTAGAATTAACTGCAATACTGAGGAAGAGAAGCTGGGGTTATTCAGTTGTGAACAAAGGCTACTTTCCTACTTCTCCTGATATCTTAGACTAAGAAATACAGAAGGAAAGAATCATCACTCAGGAATTTTAGTGCTGTTGTTCAAAACACTAAGAACAGAAGTATAAAAGACTCAGCTACCATTACAAGAGAAGACTGACTGCCATCCATCTGAAGAGAGCCCAAGTATTTTAAGGCCAATTCTGAAAAAGGGCACTAACACTGACATTAGTATCTGGCACCAGTTTAGATTTGTACAGAAATATGTAGTGTTTTCGGGAGATATATAATATTAAACTGGACATCTGCTCTTAAACCACAAGAATTCACATGCTTTGCTTTTGGATTTTCAACTCCCCTTTTTCAGGAGGTCAAACTCCCATTTCAATGTGATGCTAACCCTCTTGCTCTTTTCTATGAGAAGCTCAAGATAGAGATCCAAGAAAAGTAGAAGCCAAGCTCAGCCCTGGCATGTACAAGAATTTCCCAGGAGCAGCTGTGATTGTTTCACTGTTCGCTTGGCTCCACTTCTGGGCCAGTCCCGCTCCACTGCTGCCATCAGCTACAAGACCTGGCTGGCTGGTTTGACCAAAGGCAGCCCTCACTCGCTGGTTGTGCTCTGCAGCACCTCTACCAGCCTCCCTGACTCTTGCTGCCTCCTCACCAGCCTTCTTGCTCTCTCTGCTCTTGTCTGCAAAACCCAACTCAGCTCCGTCAGGTTCAGGCTCAGTGAAGCACCATCCCTTGCCCCTATTTCTCCCAAGACATGTTGTGCCTGTAATAATTCTTCCTCCCTTGCTGTCAAAATGGATACGTCTTGCCAAAGGAAAAACAGATAGCAAACATTCTCATTTAAAAACTTGCTCAGTGAAAACTTAGACAGCTTTTTCAGTGCTCTCTTCAGGAACTCTTCCATGACATCTCTGTAGATCTTATGGTAACAATGTTTGCCAGAGCTCAGGAGCTCTGCTCTGACTCCCACACAAGTTACTTCTTCAAGGCTGTGTTATGAAAGCCATCATCCGCAATTGTTTATAATATCAAGCCCCACAGCACCCTTATTTTTGTAGAGGGATGAGTATCCAGCTCAAACACAGGGAGTATAAATAACCCTTGGGCAAAATACAGAGAGTGAACAAACAAGGCCAGAATACTGCATAAAGTTCAGATTCTTTCCTGAAATCAGACTTCTCTCCCCTCCCAAAGGCCAGAAAAAGTTATTCTCACATCACAGTCTTGTACAACAGGTTAGGAAATTTCACCTCCAAATTACTGCCCAATTCTCCCACCTGTAGAGTATTTCAAAGCATTTACAGAGTACTTCTTCTTGCATGAGAGCTGTCACTTTTGAAAGTAGAAGCAAAGCAATTGAGCCTTCTCAAACAGCTTAAGACTATTTTGACAAAGATTATTACAGTCAAATTCATTTCAGAACTAAAGCACCACAATGAGGTTGTAATAAAATGACTGACTTTTGGAATGCTGAGTATTATAACTCTTGCATTCACCAGAAAGTTTGCATTTTACTTTTTAGAAAAGATGGATCTTTGAGTCCCTGCCACAAGAAATGTTTTTGTCCAGCATTTTTGATAACCTCCCAGAACATGTTCTCCTCCCTTAATTAAGAAATGTGGGCTTTTTTTCCATAGCCTCTATACAAACAGGATATGAAAGCCAAAATGTTTCTTGTAACTTTTTACAAAGAACATGCTACTGATAATGACCTTGTTACAGACAGATTCTCCACAACAGATTTTTCTCTTCACATATCTTATGATTGTCCCCAGTTCTCCACATAATCACATTATCATTGCTATTTCTAATTTATCTGACTGCAGCTTCCAGCTATTGCTTCCTGTTATTACTTTCTCACATTCTGTAATTTCCTTGGAATTTTCTCCCTGCAAAGGTACTTGAACACTATGATCCAGTTATGTCCCAGTCTTCTTAATGTCAAATCAATAGCAAGTTTCACATTGCAAGGTACTTTTTCAAGCCTTCAAATAATTTTTAAGCTTTTTTTCCCCCTTCCCACTACTCTTTCCAATTTGTTTTACCCTCCTAAAAATGTGGCTTTCAAAACTGCACTATGCAGAGAGATTAAGTGTAATTTCACTGTTGAGAGGTACATCTCACAAGTATTAGGAGAAAAGCATTCCTCTATTACCACAGCGTCAGTCTGAGGGGCATGGTGATATACAGGAAAAAGATAGTTATACATAACACAAGCTTAAACTTGAATATTGACCTACCCAATTGCATAATTTTATGTATTAAAATCTTTGCAAATATTCTAAATCTGAATAGCACAAACCTACTAGTGAAATAGTGACTGCTGCTTAGGCGAAAAAACAGGTATTTAAATATATATATTACCAACCTATCCCTGCAAGACTGAGATTATTCTTCAGATTTAAACAACCGAACCAAGTTGTTCTCCTTAAATTGCTATACTTGATACCAGCAACCGTATCCAAGTAGCAGCCAAGAAAATTTAACAGGGCCATGCTGTTTTATTAGAGTCTGCAAGTATTACTTTTCCAGCTAATTTTCAGGATTAGTATTTAAATATTCTGCCCTTGACTTATGGATTGGACTAATTCCCATTTGGTTACAGACACAACACTTAATATCAAATATTTTTGTGCAATACGTAGCAGGTACTGCCTGATTCCAACTACATACCTCTCTATGGCAAGTTAATAATAGCTAAAATTTAAAACTGCTATTTTGTCAGTAGCCATTTTGACATGTCAGGCACAGTATTTCTGAAGTGAAATAGCACATCTACATCCAAAAAATTAAGTCTGTAGTAGAAAAAGTCAAAGCATGACTGCATGGAATCTTATCTTTGGTCATCAAACCAGCATCATCTTTTGCATGAAAAAAACCTGTTTTACAGAACAACTGCATGTCTTCCTCACACACAGATACACGTATTTCCGCAGAACTCTCATCTCCACGATTAATGAAAAGTCTTCCTTTCTTATGGAGGAAATATTTGACCAGACATAGACAAAAAGGCTACATTGTCTTAAATACCAAACAACTTTATTTGTTGTATTTAATTATTTTACCATTCTGCAGATTTATTTCCCCCCCTCTTCCTTCCTTCCCATATTTACATTTCAGCCATCATCCTCATGAAAAAGAAACCAAAAAGTCCTTGACTCATTCTAAGCCATACTTAGCAACAACTGAATCATCAGTGTGTAATCGACATTGTCATACTCAATCCAAAAACATGGCACTATACCAACTACTAGGAAGAAAATTAACTCTATCCCAGCCAAAACCAGGACACTCTAGAATAGTAGTAGCCATGAGACAACCACTACCACAGTGTTCAGAGTAAGTCATTCACTGCGAGCAAAATTACTTGCGTAAACAAAGAGTGCACACAGGACGTGGGAAGGGAAAAGAAAGCATTATACCTCCTGAGAGGACCTGCCACAATGGCAAGTGTTACATTCCCTGCAGCTTGGTCTCCTAGCTTCTCCTCTTGCATCGGTGTGAGCTCTCTCCTGCAACAGCCAATTCAACCACCTCTTCCCCCCCACCTCCAGAGTACAAAAGTTCAACAGCATTTTTATTGAAATAGGTATTCTCTAAATAAAGGATTCAATTGTTTTTTTCATGCCGGGAAACATTAACTGAAGTAGTATCTTTCATTATAATACAGTCCCTATGTTGTAGGCAAATTATTTGAATCTACAGTAAGACCTTCAAGCACATGCATGAAATCCCACAGCCTATGCATTCAAGCAAGCAGCACAGTTTTATTGCCCCTTCGTTGCTGTTGTAACTCTCTTATCTAATCCCCTAACAATGAAAAACTCAACATGTATCTCAGATATTTGTGTATTTTCATAACCCTCTGACCTACTTCATAAGCAAACTGCAACAAGCACACTAATAGCAGAAAAGCTTTCTGCTAGATTTGCACAGTAGTAATTTTCCAGACAACCAGCAGTAAAGGTAACTGCACTCAAAAGTCCCATTTTCTGCCACACAAAACTAGAAAAACTAATTACAAAGAAACAGTAACTTGCAAAGGGTAAAAATCTTCTTTCAAGAGAGGAGGCTTTTAACTGTTTGACAGAAGCATCACCTTTGATGCAGATTCACTGCTGTTTAAATCTTTCTCACTGCATGCAAGTAAGCAAGAGAAGCACATAAGTACGCAAAAGCCAAAACTGCATATGCTCAAACACTTTTAGGATTGTTACAAGGACTGAATCTCTACTGTACTCTCCACCTACTGGAGTACAAAATTCTCTGCATCAGATAAGACACTGCCAGCTGGTCTAACCTCCAGTTCAGAATGAAAGCAAGAGCACCTGATGGGAAAAATCTGCAGCTCAGTTTCAGTAGTACAGAGCTAGATTGCTTAAGTTCTTCAAAACACTTAATGCACTCCCCAACATCTAGACAACCTTTCTGTCACTTAACAGGTAGAAACAACTGCTGTAAGAACGCAAACCCAATACATTTAAGGCATTTTAGAAAGTTTTGTAAAAGAAGATGTTACTTTCCAAGCAGCCAATTGCCATGTTATCACTATGTTATTCAAAAGGCGGAACAAGAGCTGATACAGCCATTCCAGGGCTACATCCCAGTTAGGGTGAATTAGGCCAATCTTGCACAAAACATATTTGCAAGTCTCTTTAGCACAGCTTTCTTGCCCCAGAACGCAACTCATCCTAGTTCTCTCTCTACCTCTAAATTCAGGGGCAAACGCTTCCTATTTCCAGCTCAAGAATGCAAAGGAAAGCTTTCCTTTGCAACAAAACACTCAGGTACTTTGGCAACCTTGGAAAACTCCAAGAGGGAAAACAGACCACCCACACGTCAAAGCTCTACTTGAGGTTTCTCATGCACATGTGCAGTCCTTCTTTTCCATAACAGATCAGATCTCATGGGTTTTATGAGGTAGAAACATCGATCCTCATCGTGCACAGTTCATTTGATTCAGCAGACATACAAAATTAGGAGACAGAGGTCAGTGGTCAGAAGTATGCCACATTTTTAAATGATGAAAAGATACTTTGATATCTCACATAAATGACTTCATATGTTTCTCTGAAAGTCTTCTGAAGGCAACCAATAATATCCAGAGTCAGATGCATTATATTTGGTATATGGAAAGAGAAAGATGAGCAGTTTACACCTAACACTAAGATTTTACTTGTGGCATTTATTCATACATTAAATCAATAAATTCAGAGATCTTATAGCAACTGTTGAAATGGCTTCATACCACCAAGAAGACTATTCAGCACACGAAGGCACAAAACATTTCCATCCTTTCTCTAAATCCAAACAACATACAAAGAAACTGCAATGCCAGAAAAGTATTGCTCACATTTAGTTCAGGTATTTTACTCTTTACCATGATCTTCTAAGACTGTGGATTACAAAACTAATCTTCCTTTAAGGAGGTTTATCAAAAACATCACTTTAATATTTTTTAATTAATTAGAAAAAAATATTAAATAACCAGTTCTGTGATGTACTAGATTTTTCCAATTTAAAAAACAAGTGTTGGGAATTCCCAACACTTAAGTATTTTATGTTCCTGCTTGAGAAATAAATAACTAATGGCTTGACAAATCTTTCAAGATCCAGCCAGACAATCACCCATGCATGAATATCATCCCTTTTAGCTCTAATTTGGTCTCCTGTGAGCTCTGGCAGGGTTGTGGAAGGAACACACTGGACACAAAAGCTACCACAGCATCTTCAGGTACAGGGCAGAAAACATATGTTAAACAGAGGGGAAAAGCAATGGCAGCACAGCACTTATCCAGTTCAAATTAGTAATCTTAAGAGTGTTCCCTGCTGTCATCCATCTCAGACTTACACAAGTTTCATTTGTGTGTTCATATATTACACAGACAATTGTAGTTATAAATAATTGAAATAGCAAATTCAGAGAGAAGGATTTGTTTGATCTTAGTCTGATACTCGAAGAAATACAAAATGGTTACAGTTTCACATATTTACCGTAAATCAATACCACACCAAAACACAACAGAATTTGGCCCTCTGCTCTGAACTTAATCATTTCTGCCCGAGAAAGAAAGAAAAGAAGTTGGTAATTGTGTAACAAACAAAAGCTGCACCACCTTAGTTGGATATGTTGCAGTCTATAATCAAAATGGAATAATTTTGGTATTTACTTTGGAACAAAGGTTAGGACAGCTATAGTGATGCTCCCTGGTGACACAAAGCTGGAAGCAACTGTCAGCAGAGGCGGATTTTACACCTTGATCTATGGAGAATTGTAGTAATGCTGAGGATTAGAATAACAGAAATGAGATGAAACTAACTACAAAACTCACACCGAAAAACCCAAATAGGACACGAGCTTTACACCTGAAAACAATGGATTGATTGATGGACATGTCCACATCTAAATGATAATGAATGTTAAAAAAACCAAACAGGAACATAGTATGCCTCAGGAAGTTATGTCCAGAGGAAGAATGAAGCAATACCACTGAAAAAAGTATTGCGTGAGTTTTATATATAAAATACTGTGTAACATTATTGTCCATTTTTCCAGGAAGTAATTCACTCTGTAACAGGTGCAAGTAGTGTTACCAGCACCATCACAGTAAAGGAAGAAGTCCTGCCAGAAACAAAAAGTGTTTTGGGGTTTTTGTTTTACAAGAAAGGGCTACATTAACTTTTACAGTCTCAGAGAAACAAGAGCTATTTAACCCACAAAAACACTGTGGCATAAAACCAAAGATAAATAAAGATGCCAGAGCAAAAAGTTTCAGTAGGAAACGCGAGGATTTTCTAAACATCAGATCAATGTTCTTTAGTGACAAGTTTTCAGTAGGAATGCAGAAGTAAATAAACCTACATAATTTTAAAATAGTTATTAAACTGATTACAGGAGATAATTGCTTCCAGTAGTAGGGGAGTGAACTGTAGGGTCCTACACTCCTGTATTCCTAGCTTTGATTTCTGCATTACATACCTCATATCTCTAGCTCTACTCAAGTGAAAGATTAAGATAGCATTCTACAATGTCGTCCCTGCAGTTTGGCGGTCGGACAACCTACCTGATATTACTAGTAATTTTTTTCCCCGTTAAGATGGTTTCCATAAAAACATCCTCAAACACAGCATTTAGGAAGAAACCTGTAATCCTTATTTCACAAAATATGCTGAGTTGGAAGGGACCCATCAGGGTCATTGAGTCAAACTCTGTCTCTGCACAGCACCATCCCCAAGAGTCACAACCATGTGCCTGAAAGCATTGTCCGAACACTTCTTTAACTCTGCCAGGCTTGATGCTGTGACCACTTTCCTGGGGAGCCTGCCCCAGAGCCCAAACACCCTCTAGTGAAGAACCTTTTCCTGATACCTCCAACCTAAATCCCTCTGACTCAGCTTCAGGCCACTCCCTCATTGAGGAGAAATCAGTGCCTGCCCCTCCTTTTCCCCTCACAAGGAAGTTGTAGACTTTGATGAGGTCTCCCCTCAGTCTCCTCCAGGCTGAAGAGACCAAGTGACCTCAGCTACACCTCGTATGGCTTCCCCTCAAGGCCCTTGGCTCTCTGCATTGCCCTCCTCTGGATGCTCTCTAATAGCTTAAGATCCTTCTTACATTGTGGTGATTTGTTCATGGATTCATGAGTATTCTTAAAAGAAAACACAAGGATAGAGATTTCAGCTGCTGAGCTACACCCACCCCATCCACTCCCTCCATAATCTCATGATGTTGCTCCACTAACACCAGGAGTTAAGAGACCTGTCCCCAAAAGTTTCACCACTATTACTTCTGCCACTATGTTCACAGCTTCCTGCTCCACCTACCCCTAAACAGATAGGCCAGGAATTCAGCACAAGACCATCTCCCAACACAAATCCACCTTATAGCTCAATCCACATGGAGGCATCAATTGTTACAAAACGCACCAAAGAGCCTCAGAGTTACAGACATTAATCTTCATTTCAATAAAACCTACTTCAGATATGTCCAAAACATTTATCACCAAGTTTTTAACTTGTGCCTCTCCTTCATCCTTTTCAATCTGTAAATAAAATATGGTGATGAGCAATAAAATAATGGAAAAAACCACTTGTAGCAAGAAAACATTACAAGCTTGCAGACTTCTGACAAACAGTGGCTTCCATGCTTGCTGATGGCTACCATCCCCACAAGAGGGGTGGAATGTCTCTTCAAACACAGCACCTCATTTATGCCATTGAAAATACCAATCAAACTTGGCATTGGTTCAGCATCAGATTTTTTTTTAACTTATTTGTCACTTTCTACTCTTGACCACACAAGAACTAACAAACAGAAAAAAATCCCAACCCTCATGTTTCCATCAAATTATGCCACGTCATCTTGAAGCTTAAAATTCAAGTGTAAGAAGACCCACTCAACAACTTCTGAACAGGCAGGTTTGCTGATATCTGCTATTGGAAGCTGCTTATTTCAGTCTAATTCAGGCAACACCAAGTAGGTTTGATTATGTTCAGAGTCCTTCCAGTAAATACATATCTGGAACCACCACAGTGTGGTTTACTATTCAAAAACAAACAGCGTAGCCCATATGCTTATCGAAAGGGAAAATAAAGGTAAGTTATTTTAAACAGGATACCAAATATATCCAGTAGTAGAGGTATATATAGAATGTGGGTTGTCTCCCCAAGCCTCTAATCATGTTTTCCTCCACTGAACTGTTGCCACAAAAATTCCTAAAATGTAAACAGCTCTAACATACAGGAAAAAAATTGAAACAAAACATCTTAACCACAGTATCGCAAAGGTTTCTGGCATCTGGTGCAGATGCACATGACAGAACAATGTTTTCACTCTTAGCTTTATGCTACAAATGCTTTGATAAAACTACCGTTCGATGCACATATTTTCAGTTCTTCCACACAATGCACTGACGTCTGCAAAGTTCAAGACATAGACAGCACTTTAACGGAACTTGGCAGTATTCAAATCAAGAAGTTTGCTGCAACCAAGTTTCAACAACCTAAAAAGCATCTCCAAAATTCAAATTCAGTTTATCATCTCCAGCTTTTGTAAATGCCATTCTCAAGCTTTGCAAAATGGGCTTGGTCATTCAATGTAACAGATTTCTTGAATTTTAAATTCCCAGTTTTATTATCAGCAAAAAAGGCCCCTAGCAAACGTTTACTTTTACATTCAGGTGTTAACGCAATTTGAAGCAGCATGATGAAGCCAGCTAGGACACATAGGATCTGGTATCATAATCAAGGCCAGAGTGTCTCTTTTGACAGGAAGGAGATTAATTGTTTAGAAAACTCATCAGTGCAGGCTCCCAGCATTTGCATCTAAATCCACAGTTAAAGATAAATGTAAGTAAATACAGTTTATATATCTACATTTAGCCAGCACATGGTTTATTCCACACCTCACAGAGTGACCCAGTGAATCTGTTCAGTTAGCTTCTTAGCTTGCCCCGGTAACTCCGTGACTTAAGATAGGAGGAAAGAACACATGCCTGGTGTGTTTCAGGACCAGTGCAGCCATCCAGGTGTTGCATGACACAGCATCCTCTTCAGCCTCCACACCCCAACGACCTTGCCAACAGCTTCTAAAATTCATTGCAATATACGACAACTTATTGTCACACATCCTGAAAAAAGCGAATGTAGAGCTATAGAGTACTGGACTAAATGCATTTGGTGCCATTGTGAGAGGCACTGGCTGGCCATCCAGCCTCTCAGTCAGAGCTCAGAACAGCCTGGGAACCTCGCAGAAGAGGCACATGCTGCTTTGGAGGGAGGCCAGGATTTTGCATGTAGCTTAAGTCTACTGTTGGCAAGACTGAACACACACCTTCTGGTCAATAACCCACTGTCTGTGTGTTTCCTCCCACAGCCTTCAAGACGTCTTCAATGTTCATGGTAGCATTCAACAGTGGAAGAACTATACACAGCCCACAATGGCACCTCCTGTCATTCTGAATGGTCAGCAAAAATCATTCCGCATCCATGCGACCAGTATTACTCAGCTAACACAATGCAATATTTTAACAGAGAATACTGATTATGTTATTACTAAGTAAGTCATTGGCACCACCAGAAAAATCACAGCTCTAATAGGCAACCTCAGTCCAACATACACCACTGGTATACTTCAAGGGAAGTCAGCTTTGTTTTGCACCCATCACTCTGCTTCCGGCTCTGCAGGAGATGTTCACCAGACATCACAACCAGGACATGGCCCCCAGTTACCAGAAAACATGGCTTGGCATGTCCAAAACAATATTCTGCTCTGTTTATTCTAGTTTTAAAACATTCGTAATTTTTTCCAGCTGTTCAATATTACTAGATGCTTTACTACAAAAATCTGTATTACATTATTGATATCGCTATACAAAACTAAAGAGCCTTCTAATTTCTCAGAGATGCGCCTGCCTCAGGAGCCATCTGACTTCCAGAATGTCAGAAGAAAACAACTTTAGCATGAGTGCATGCTAAAACCCAAGTACAGACAAAATGCACAGTTCCAGAACACTGAAGTAACAGAAAAAAAAAATCTGAACTAAAATACAAATAAAGCTAAAATACCGTAATTTCTCAAAAACCTTCAAAGCTTCATCTTGCTACTGCCAACCTTCTCTTTTTGTTTTCTTCAACTTCGCTTCAAGGTAACTTTTACCACTGCACCTGCCATAATAACATTTTTAAATAGTTTTCACAGAAAACTAGAAATGGACAGTAAGAGTCAGGCTCTTTTTTTTTTCCCCTGTAACTAGAATAAAAAGAAAAACTTTCATTCTTCAGAGAAGCACCTTCTCTATTTATATAATAAATATAAATTTCATATGAGCTATAATACTAAAAACAAGTTACTAGCTTTGAGACTTTTATAATTGCTTTTATTCTCTCTTCCTAAACTGTCAAATGTTGCAAAACCAATGTTATAGCAAGCAAAAAAGATAGTGCTAATTAAAAATAACTTTACCTTAGGTATTCATTTTGTCCCAAACTACTTAGGACACTATCAATTGAAAGACATTTTCTATTAAGTTTACTAATGCATCATAATGCTTACAGAAGTCATTACTAAATCCAGATGCCTACATTTTACAGATCCTTTGAAAGATTTATTACCGAAGACCATGTTAACAGTAGTTGTCCATCTATTGGGGAACTTTGGTATTTTAGGTCAGACAAACTGTCCTTAAAACTACACTCAGTGATGACATCACTATTCTGACCAGAGGGTGCCCCACAGCCAGGTGAGGCGAAGGACTCAGTGCAGCAGGGCTGGAGACGGACTTTGCCTGCCACCTTCCCAGCAAAACAAAACTTTCCAGGAGTAAGATGTCTGTGAGGGAGCAGACAGATTCTGGCTCCATGTTAGTGTCCCTGTCAAAAACCAATGTATAACATTACTTTGTATGCTTGGCAACAGCAATACCCAAGTTTCTAAAAACAGCAAACAAGTTGCAATTGTCTTGCCCTTGAAAATTACCAGGTTGTATGCAGCAAACAACACACCATATGCACCCCAGGAAGAGTTAAGCCTACTCCCTCAGTAAACCAGAACTTTGTAACATGAACCCAGAAACAAGTTACCTCTTAGGAAATCAAGACAATACACTCTTTTTTTCCTGCATGAAAAATTATCTTCATACTACCTAGAAAATGCTAGTGTTACACCCTTTCTAAAATACAGTCCATTTGCTGAAACAAACAGGAAATAAAGGCTCTTTTGGTTGAAGCAAACAAAGCACTAAGCTTATTTTTGTGGAGTTCAAAAATAAGATACTCTGTCCTGTGTCATCTGGAGCAAAACACACAATAGCAATAAAGACAAAATATTCAGTTCTCAGTAGTAACCTAACAACATAGTACTACACAAAAATCTAGAGCCACCTAAAGACTCACTGAAGTTAGATTTTACGGCAATATTGAATTTACATTCACTAGAAGATAGTTTGTCAGAAGTTTCTAGTGTGTAACAAATTTTCTTCCCTATAACAAGTTCTACATGTGTTTCAGTGAGATACAGAATGGTATTTGGCATACCACAATGCACACAAAAAGCTGCATGAATGCAGACCTTCATACTTATCACTCTTCATACTCACCACATTAATACTTTTCTGCTAATTCACCTAATTTTAGACACCACTTGCTATCTTGTTTTATAACTGCCACATGCAGATTCAGCTCCAGTCCCACCTGAAACATGACACACACTATTTGCTCTCTAATGAGGGGGGGTCCCACTTCTCATACATAGAAGCCCACCAAGTAGAAATATTTTTAGGTAACTGCCACCTATTTCTAGATGGTATTCCTCAAAATCCAGGTGACTCAGGCATAGGACTTTTTTCAGCCAATATGCACTCACCAAGTAGGTTCAGAGATGCTGTCTGCAGAATAGTGGACCTACAAATCCTATTCAACAAACACTGACTGCTACAGAAATTTGTAAGAAATGTTAAAAGCACAAGGGTAAGAAAAATAGGATGAAGTTACTCTTAAAATCAACATACTGTTACTTTTTTTTTTTCCTTTTTGAGAAATCCTTAATTCTACAGATCCACCTAGAAAAGCTTACTTACATATATAAAAGTACCCCAAAATATATCATTCTAGCCTGAAACCAAACACCAGAGGAGCTGAGGCGGGTGCTGCTGCCTTTGAGCTACACTGTTTTTCAGAGCGCAGCTGTTCCCTCTCTTGGTTCTGTTTGTACATTAGCTGGCAGCTACAGTCAGCTGCATTTTTGAGACAGAGAGCAGGATTTTGATGCGAGTCCAACAGTAAGCAGTAGTTATTTGTTCTCTTTATATCATGGGGTTTTCTTAACTGTTAGTAGTCACTGTCAACTACATGATGACAATTTCAATATACTTCAAAATTAATAGACCATATTGGTATTTACTTTCAGAAAGACAGATTCAAATGAAGCTCCAAGACCCAAATTATTTCTTTAATAGAACAGCAAAAGAGATACTCAAAAATTCCTACAATTTCAAACATTCCTCCTTGGAGCTTAAAACACCGCTAAGTTTTTGGAATACCATTTGAGTCATAGTTGTTTTTCTAGATACTTGCTCATGTGGTACAGAGAATAGCACACTGACAGAAATAAGCTTAAAACCCAAGTAATTTCTCATTCTTCCCTACAGCTATAAAAGGTACCTTCTTTGTAAACCCTTGGCTTTCTAAAACTAAAGTTGGCATTTCATGAAGTTTACTTTGTATTCAATAATTATGAACATCATCTCTAGATCCCTTTCCCTTTCTAGTCTCAAACACTCTTTTTAGGGTATTTGTGCTAGGTTTTTAGCGTTAGTTCTGAGAAGCACTGTTTCTACAACATTGCTTCGATTATGTAGATTTTTAACTTCAAACTTCCTACAGTTTGTAAGGAAATTACAATCCAACTGAGGCACAATTCATTAAAAAAAAAAACCCTACTTGTAAGAACAAGAAATCTCATCAGCATTTTTTTAAATAGTAAAACTAAGTCACAGTGTAAAGTACTGTATGTATATTAAGTACACAAATTTTAATTTCCAGAGCAACTTCGGAAAAAATTCTTTGTGCTGTTGCTTACACTCCTGCTTTCCCAAGAAAGGGTAGAATAGAAAAGCAAACACAATGAATAAGGGAATGCTCATTGCCAGCATATCATAAAGTTGCAGTCTCAAAGTGCTGAGAAACTACTCTCACCCAAAAGTTACATGAGGAAAATTTCCATTCCTTGCAACAGTCTGTACAGTTCCACAGAGTAACAAAGCACAACCTTGTAAAAATGGCATGCAAGTCTACAATATAAAGCAGGATTTAATATTCTCTTTAGAGTATCAATATTTATCAGTATTTCCAACTCTCTTTATTGCCACTTTATTTCTCAGAGCAGCGAATCATCAGCTTTAAACAGCTGCTGGGCAATGGTGCAGTACCACAGCTCCCCTTCCTTCTCAAGAAGATCCTCTTGGCCTGGCTTGTGCTTGCAGTGTGGGTGCTAGCATCCACTAATGTGATTGAGGTTTGCATCAAAGGGAGTAAAAAAAGCAGAAAAGCTTCTTATTTCATTCTAAATTAGGACAATGCACCCCACTAAAGGAAATGTACCTTTTGCATGGCCTGAAACTAAGAGGAGATGTCCCAGCCCCCAGGAGTGACAAAATGTTTTAAGGGAAAAATTACACAGGCCCATTATCTGAGAATTGCTACCCTCTTGTTTAATCTACTTGATTAAAATTTTACCAGAGGTACCCTTCCACTAAGGTCACAAAACATCTTTTTAAGTATTCAATCCTTTTTATTTTCCTTTTTTCCTAGTTTTGGGCTGTTGAATTTTTGCAGAATTCCTTCACCTCTCATCTAATGGTGGTTCAGCAGCAGACTCCATGTTAAAGGGTGAGAAGTCACTATTAGCTCCTTTGTCCTTTTCCTGCTACTCAGTTTCTTCAGAGTTTTAGGCAATCAGTAGGCAACCCAGTGGGGAGAGGTCCAGAGAATAGAAAGCTAGATCTTTAACTTTCTAAAGTATTTGGTATCTGTTTACATGGAGACTATCACAAGGAAGACTTCTATAATTTATTTAGATACTTGAGGAAAAGGAAGTGGACAAAATTAAGAAAAATCAATTAAATGCAATTATGTACCTCAATTCTCTATCTGACATTACTCAAATAAACTTTGTCGACTTGCAACAACACTGCGTCCATTAAAGTTCTGCAAAGATATCAGAGCCTGCCCTGATACTTTCAATCTTGACACTTTAAAGATTTCCTTTAAAATTTCCTCAGAATATCTTTGCCAGTTAACAAGATTTAGTTAACACACAGTTCGAGGGGGACTGTAGGAAAAGGAATGCACAAGTATTCAAATTGCTCTTCCTTCACTCCAGCAAACAGAAGAGCTGCAAAAATCAAGAAAATTTCCTTCAGATAGGAATGTTTACCAGTGCCAAATATGAATGTCATTTGTGTGAAGGAATAATTTCAGAATATTACCGCTCATCTTGGTTAATAAATTAACACAACAGCTCTCAATCCACATGTAATTTTAAGCTCAGTTTGCTCTATTTTTTTTTTTTTACAGTTAAGCTCTTATTGAAAAAATTCTGTTTTCTTTTGTCTCCTTAAGCTTCAGGACTTCCATCCTTGGCACAGCCATCTGAATTAGATCCAACTTGCCAGAGGTATCAATTTCATTGAAACAAATCTGCTTCAGCATTTTTCACTGGAAAGAATCAGACCATGCCTTTGCAAGATAAAATCATGTTGCAGTCAGAGGAAAAGAAACCCAACAAACAAGCAGGCTAAATTCTGACTTTCACTAGGAGACTGAAGCATCTTATCTTTTGAAGTTAATATATCCTAGAGGCACAATGGATTTACTGTACTACTTCCTTGTTCTAAGAAACTGCTCTCCTACTGACCCAAAAGGGAAAACATACCAAGAAGGGGAAAAGAGCAATTGTGTTAAAAGTCGTAAATGATAACCAGCACTGCTAAGGAGCATTCTCTTCCCAACACAACCATATACATTCTTTCCTGGATTACCTATCCATTCTTTTTCTCCCTCACGCTCACACATTATCCAAGACTCTTTTCGGAAAAAAACTTAGTTTTGTAGAATACATACAGAAGCTAATAAAACAGTATTTCTAAATATTTTCAGCTATGGTATGTTATAGGCATAAGTTATCCTGATTCCTAGGCTCAAGTCCAACAGGATATTTAATTGTGTGTAAAGCAAACTCGTGGGTTTTTTTTACCAAAGTCACTACTTATTTTTCTCTTTAGCCACTTGCGATATCCTTGAGAATGACATGATGCAAGACAACAGGTAGATTTCACACAGCCACTGAAAAAAACCTATACGAGGAACACCATGATCAAGAAAAGTTCGCAGCAGCATATTCCCCCTTCTAGCTTACTACTTAGCAAGTAAGATTCATAGTGTCTGAAGTTTATATGTAGTTAGCAGTCAGGTAGTCTTGTCTTTGCTTTTGCAACAAAAAAAAATTATGTTCTTGCATGTTAATTAATCAGTTCCTAGAAAATAATTCTCCAGAGTCCTGGAAAAAATGCAAGTCTTACAAGTGATTCATAAATGTGACATGCAATTTTGACATATCAACCTCCTTTACACTGAGACTGGTACTAGGAGCCAACCTCAGTTCCTAGAACTGCCACTAACCAGCAACATGTCTATCACGTCCATTGCATTTTTTCCATGCTTTACACTAGAGTTGACTTTTCATTCCTACTCCTAACCAAGTTTCTAAAAAGACAGCACATGCCATGAGATCCCAGGAGCACAGCCCCACTGCACAGTGGAGCAGAAAGGCACCTCAGCAGAGACCCTCATCCACTACGATCCCCTGCTCAGAGTGGGGCCAGCTGGACCAGGGTGCTCAGGAATTGTTTTGAGTATCTTCGGGAAACCCATGCCAGTGTTCAACCACCCTTATATGAAAAGGGTTTTCTGATGTTTCAGTGGAATTTCCTGTATTCCAATCTGTGACTACTGTCTGCTGTCCTGTCACTGGGTATTACCGGGAACAGTCTGGCCCTGGTGATGAGCCTTCCTTGCCTAGGATTTCTGAAGGCAAATCTCACCACAAAAGGCTGAGGCGAAGAGCGGCTTTAAGTACCTCAGCCTTTTCTGCCCCTGTTCAGCAGCAGGCCCTCATTCTCCTTGCTCTTGCTTTTGCTGCTGATACGGTTGTAGGAGCCCTTCTCGTTCCCCTTCGCATCCTTTGCGGGATTCAACTGAAGGTGGGCTTTGGCTGTCCTAACCCCATCCTTGCAATGTCTCTGTACTCCTCCTAGGGAGAATTCAACACAGATCTTACCAGAAAGTCATCAGTGAATTCACATGCAGTAT
Source organism: Dasyornis broadbenti (assembly GCA_013397935.1). NCBI lineage: Eukaryota > Metazoa > Chordata > Aves > Passeriformes > Dasyornithidae > Dasyornis > Dasyornis broadbenti. The sequence goes on from VZRN01006214.1 coordinate 366,625, forward strand.
CTTATGAAAATATTTAAGCAGTTGGAAGCATAAGACACATTCATTGCTGCCTGAGTTCCCAAAGTCCAAGAGCAGAGTACCCAGAGAAACGACAACAGCACCTCATACCAATTTCTTGGTACCTACATTCACAGGCAACCCGGCCATTTCCACCTTGAGAAAAACTTGTATGAAACACACAGAAAGTATTTTGGATCAATCTACTGCATTATTTAATTCTTTTTATCCACAGAACTTATTAACTATTCCAATCCTTGCTTGATACTAGCTCTCTATTACCACAGACATAGGAGAAACAACATCAAAACTTTCTCATCTGAACCTCATGGATAAAGGAGATCCAGTAGTGTTTTAATTCTTGATAGCCACTCCTTATTAATTTTTACTTTAGAGGGAGGGCACAAATTCTCACAAGCAAGGTAAAGAAGAAAGCTGAAAAGGTTTAAACAATTTATTACACTTGCTTCAGCTTTGCCATGTATGAAAAGTGGCATACCTACCATATGTAATCTGGAATGTTATTTCTGTTTTCATACGTATATTCACGCACATGTATTACTGATATTTTCTTCAGAAAGAGACTGTGTCCTATTTCTCCTACAGAAGAAGTCCTGTAACACAGCATCTAAGATCTGCACTACTTCTACAGTAAAACACATGCAGGAAAAATATTGCTATTCATGAAACAAATCTAGCATGCCTTCCTCCTAAAAAAGAAAACACAGCACTACAGACTGATCTCCAAATAAAACAAACGGAAGATAGAGTTGCACAAATAAAATAATATTAAATAATGAAATGCAAATTCTAAGAAATTTCAATATATGCTAGTATAATAACCCTACTTTACTCACACACTCTGTTAGTTCTAGTTAAAGAAAATAAATACCAGGCTCTACTGAACTGTAATTGTTAGCAGGAACCTAACTTTTGGGTCACAGACGGACTGAAGTTGGTAAGAGTAACATAAGAACCACCAATGCAAACGCTGACTTTGATGGCCAACTACAAACTTACCCAATTCTAAACTATATTTTTTCCAAAATTTTTACGGCGGTAAAGCAATTCTTTTTTCTCAAAGAAATTGCAATGCATGCAAGAGAAGACACAAGAACATTCCACATGTTTTTACTTTCTATAAGCTGTTTTTTGTGGCTTGCTAGTAACTACAGCTTCAGGAGTCTGAACACATTAAGTCTAACATTAGTGCTACCATCACTTTGTTCTAAATGTCCATAAACACAGTGAAGTAAGGAAAGTGAAAGAAGGCTTCCTATTCTCCTCTTCCTTGTTCTTCCCTCCCACCTCCTTTCCCAGCTGAGCAGAAGCATGTGTCAAACTATAGCTATGACTGGCACAGTATTACAAGGCTCTATGCAACAGGACTAAATGCAACATACGGCTCTGTACTAAGAAATCCCACTGCTCATGTGGCATCAGCAACTAAAAGTTCTCGGTTCTGCAGTGCATGAACCATTCATTCACCACTAAAGCAAATAAAAGAGGTTTATTGAAAATAGGAGAGATGCTTTGCCAGCAAGCAGACCCAGCACAGTCAGAGATGAGGAGTGCAAACAGTCTAGAACAGAAGCGAAGAATGGGTGTTTGGAGAAAGCATAAACCATGCTTATGATGTTATTTATAGAGTATGAGTAAGGTAATATTTTTAACCAGGGCCATATTACATATTATATTTAGCTGAATAGCTAAACCTGTCATTTTTATCTCAGACTTAATGATATATTTAATCACTGTAGGTTTCTTATTTTCTTTGATGTTGACACTCTTATTTCATAATTATTTTATGCTCATGGCATAGTAATGAATCTGTTAGGGTGCAAGAACAAGTTCTCCGGTCATTCTTCTCATATGATGCAACCATTACCTCTGAATTAAGGAAAAATGCAGATGTAAAATTTCAGCCAAAAAACCAGAGTGCTTAACAGATGGATAAAATTTGCCTGAACAAATCAACTCCCTTGCATTGTGAGCTCCTTTTTATTAAAAATATTTCCGTCTTGAGACTAAGTTAAGGAAACATTACTGAAGCTGACTACAGCTTTTAAGCTGTGTTGGGTATATAAAGCAGCTGTTTTAACGTGTACTTGTGCCACAAATACAACTTTTTCCACTCACAGTAGAGGCTGTGGCGAGCAAATTCCACAGAGGTGTTGAAGACAGCTGCAGAAAGCAGCAAGAAATACTTTTCAGTAGGAATAGGTTCCTGAATATGCCACTTATCTGCTCCCCCAGTAATATTCTTGTCTCTCACAAGCTCATTTTAAGCAGAATACATTAAAAGGTATGCTGCTCTAGCTCAAATCAGGAAAGTTTTGCCCAGCAACCTGTGCTTCTCTCACCCCGCTTCTTCTTGTCCCAGCTATCACTCCCTCCCACATGCTTCCCTGTCATTTCGAGAGTCTCAAATCCAACATACAGTTCTGCAGTAGCAGGCTTCCCTACCAAGGGGAATAGGGTGAGGAAAGACGCTAGAAAGTTGCTGCTCAAAGACAGGAAAACACGAATTTCTATGCCTGAGCTGGATGGAGGCTCTTCCGGCCAAAAGCTGCCCACAGTTTGGTAGACCTGTTTTCACACTTTTCTGAACCACCCAGTGCTTCAGAAGACCCCTTAGAAAAACAACTTCATTACTTTTCAGGAACACTGTGCAGATATAAAGCTCACAGACTGAACAAACCCAAATGACCCCAAGCCAGGAGAGGCAGGCAAGTGCTGAAGTAAGAGCAAGTAGAAGAGCTTCCATGTTGCTGGGCATCAGTGTTTTGCCAGACACGCTGCACAGCTTCCTGGGAAAATCCCTGCTCTTCTAAGAGTGCAGAGAATCATCACCCTATTCCTGATACTGCAATTAATCAGGCAAATGACATCAAAGGCACATCACCACTCTGTGCCCTTTAAATTTAAAAAAAAAAAAGTGTTAATAATTACCTTCCTCTTTGACGTGCTAGATAAAAACTGTGGCATGAGGATAAAAACCAGAGTTGTACTCTCCAGTCAGCAGTGACTGAGTAAAGAGGATGCAAGAAGGACAGTTAGCAGCTTCTTTTACAGAAGATGGAAAGATTTCTTTCTTTATGACACTTGAGCAGAGAATTTCAAGCTTGTGAGTTTTTTTCGTGAGGAATAAATTTATCATTGATACAATAGCTCCAAACAAACAGCTCTACCTATGCAGCAGGGTAGTACAAAGAAATTCAGCATACAGGCACAGATTTTATCTTAGGGACAGTTGGGTCCTTCCCCTCACCTCCCCAAGCTTTGTAATCCTCATAACATCTTTCTGAATCTCAAGTCCCTCTTGCACTAAGCGTGAGCAGCACATACACCATCACTAGAACCACAGCACATTTAGAAAGAGGGAGGAAAGTGCATCAGCCCACTGGGACCCCTACCAGATAATAGCCATTGGATCCTCCACCGGTGCTACCCACGCTCACGCTGGCAAGGCATGCACTACCCTTGAGCCTGCAGAGCAAAGAGGGGAGTGGCAGTATCTCAGCCACCTAAATGAACTTTCTGCACACAGCTAACCCAACACCTCAGCACAGTAATAATCAGATCCCCTTACTGCCAGCCTCAGCTGTATTTGAACTGGGGTCAGAAGGTGAAAGATACTATATGCTATTTAAAAGTCTTTCAGTTTCTAAAATTCATAAGTAGAGAGTTCCAGAAGAAAAAGAACTGAAGCTGTCAGCTGTTTCAATGTAGCACAGTGCAAAAAAACAGACAACTGCTGAGCTACAAAGAACCCCAGAGCTTTGCCAAAATTTGCTTCATTGATTAGATGAGACAAGTATCAGATTCAAAACTAGGCAGGGGAAAATGCAACAGGCCTAATGAAGTAAGGCTGTTCATCAGAAGATTAAATAACTCATGCTGAATTTGACTGATTCTCCAAAAAAAAATTATTGAATAGATGATATTAAGTGATAGGTTTTGCTCATTAATAGTGAGGCAAGGTAGAAAACTCGCAGTAAGAGAAAGAATGAAGCATTTCCTATTTCAGCTTTCATTTAATCACACTTCTGAGAATCTCTACTTCACAAAAACAATTCTCCCCCCTCCAAAAAAACCCCAAACTGAACCCCACCACACACACACAAAAAAACACTACAAAACCTCAAATAAACAGGTGGTAGGGTTTAGGCTCTGCTATTTTGTTATTCACCCAAATTTACTTATTGTGCCATCTCCCAATAGGCAACACAAAAGAAATCTGCACACTTGTAAGGGGAGTTCTGCTAGGAAAAGAACAATCAGCTGCAGACATGAAAGGAACTGAGAAGTCAGCAATTTCACAGCCTTTGCCTTACAATATCTGCTGCAACATTTCAGATCGTATCAAAGCTGTTGTCGCACACCATTGTCATGGAACTGCAAGACTTAGGACTTAAACATGGCACCAAATCCACACATCAAGCAGGGAGAGATACCCTCTGCAGAGCTATTTTTCCAGTGCCTTGTGCAGTCATTATTTTTATGCATGCTAAGCACTCAGGTTTCAATGACCTGCTGACATGAAGTGATGACCTCTCTATTTAAAAATCTTGCTAGAGTAACTTCCCAGCTCCTCTCTCCCCTCCCCATCCTTCTCCCTCTCCCCTTTGGAAACCTACCACTAGTCATCAGTCAGTGTTTCTGAGACTTAGTACCACAACAACTCAGATTCTTCCTACCAAACTTCAAGCATTTCTCTGTGCTTAAGTCAGGGGTTCTGCCATCATAGACACTTAAGAAGCCTGCATTAGTCTTTGGAGATACCACTGTCTCTCCCTGCTGACTTCAGAGGGAACCTCTGAAACAAGGAATAAAGGTCTTACAGACAAGCCATGCACAGTCTTAATCTTGTGTATCTTTTTCTGATAAGACACCTGCCTGTTCCCTCTTCGCCCCATAGTTCTCTCCTATTTAAAAACCTCTTCTTGGCACTGTATTGCCCAAGCTGAATGCAATTTCTGCATGTAATCTCATCAAACACATACAGAGGAGATCTACCAACCTCACACCTCCAAGAGCTTTCTGTGTATTTCACAGTATCTCACTAGCCTTTTCCCTAACCTTTTAAGAATGCAAAAGTATGGGTTGCTTATGGGACACTTTTCCTAAGATCCCATTTTTTTTTTCTGATTTTCAATGCAGAGATTCAGGTGGCTCTTCTCGAGATGCAGGCCAACAAAAGAGGCAAGAGTAGTAGCTCTATGATGCAAGCCACTGAAGAAAGAAAACCTGGTTGAAGGAAATAGCACCACCAGCAATTCATGATTGGAAAAATCACCATCTGCTAAACATGGTTTGGTGTTATAGAGGAACAAATTAACAAAAGGACTGGGCAACTATCTGTAAGTAAAAGGGGTGCAGAATGAAAAAAGGGGTTTTTGGAAGTTAGTAAGAGACAACAAAAAGTAAGACTGAATAAAAAGTCAATGCTGCCCATACTTAATGCTATCTCCTCCTAATTGCTATTTGATAAATACAGGTATAAAAATATTAATTACTGTAAACATTCACAAAGTTACTGCACCATCTGAAATCTAACCCAAAACTTGTATATTGTGAGATAAATCTCAAATATTTTCTGAAACAACATCATAAGGCTTGGTTTCTTCTCACACATTCCCATGCCCCAATCCCTTCAAGACTCACATCCATTTCAACAAGACACTGCCTTGAAGCAAAAGCGTAGAACTTCATAATCTGAATAGAGAAAAAAAAAAAAACCCAAAACATTCAGAGAAACAATGCAAGCTCTAATCTGCACAAGAACTCCCAAAATTTAGGGTATTTTACAAGGTAAAAAGACACACAGTAGGAATTTAGATTTCAAAAGCAAACTTTCAAATCTGGGCTGAAACACCATGTAAAGGTCTTTGAGAAAAATCAAAGTTTCCTCCAAAGAAATCTGCCATTCCACTCAAAGGCCAAGCAATGACAGAAGCCTCACAATAGTCTCTAGCAGTAACTAAGCAAAAGCTAAAAAACTTTCACTTATTCTAACAAGTTTGTTTTGTATTGTATTTCAGAAACATCTATTATTAAACTATAAGAAGAGTTGCAAGGAGCTACTCCTCTCCCAGAAATGTCCAGGACATTCCACATTAGAAAAAAAAAAGAAAAAAACAAGTGGAAATAATAAATCAAATCCCCTTGACTAGCAACTGTTAATCCAGACACCAGCAGCTCATCTCACAGAATTGTCACTCACTAGCAGTTAGTAACCTTGTAAGAGTAAAATGTTATGTTGGCATCCTCTCTCTGGGGCAGCTACATTAAACTGAACGAACCATCCACTTGATCAGCAGAGGTTTTCTAAAATAAACACTCTCAGGGATGCTAAAACATACTATTTACTTATGGCAGAGATGTACTGCTTCTTCACTCAAATAGGCACACGCACTCTGATCCCCATCCCAGTCTCCTGATGACTTCTACTCTGAATCATTAAGTATGATAAGTAGTAAGCCTTGGCAAGCAGCCAAATGTCAATTTCTAAAGCATTAGCACTCAGAAACTGTAACACAAACCTAATCATTGTGCTTCCATGCCTACAAACAAAGCCAAACATCTATTTTCAACACAACAGGGTCTGCTTCCCTCAGTGCAGCTCTAAAGAGCATGAGAGTAAAATAAATTTCAGTCAAATAATTGCTCTTCACTTCCTACCCACCCCTCCAGTCTCCAAACATCCTCTAACCCAGATTCTAAAACAATAAAAAAAAAGCCTCATGACATAAACACAAGTTATGTTTGAAAAGCTACTTGCCTGCTCACCAATAACAATGAGGAAACATTCCTTGGTGGGGGAAAAAAAAAAAATCATTTGTCATCACTTTTCACTTGAAAGCTAAAATTAATTAATAATAATAAAAATAACTTAAAAAGCATAATCTAAAAGCTTGTGGAGCGACTGCTGCACCAATTAGACTAGATCTTGCAGGCAAGCACCTCTGCTGCCCAGGGAAAGGCAGCGGTGGCTATAGCAGTGGCAGCCTATCCCAGCTTGGTGTTCCCTTCCAAGTTAATATCAACAGGCTACAGACAATTGATGTCTCCAAAAAAGGGCTGATCCTATGGAGATCATATGTCTATAATAAACTGTAATGGCCTGGAAATGGCTCTCTCTGATCTCTCTCTGTCACTGATGAGACAGGAAAAGCAGACAAGTAGCTGAGAGGACTATGAATCTTACAGCAAGACCCAAAGAAGAACATAATTCTTATCAATTCCAAAAGGATTCTTGTCTTTCCTGCCCCCATGCTACGAATGAGTAGCACCTTGCAAGCCCTAGCTCCAAAACTTACTGGTCCAAAAGAAAAAAAGCACAGAAGGGGGACAGGAGGACCGCCCTCAAACCCCCAGTTTTTAGGAGAGATAATCCAAATAGAAACATCCTGAAAAGTTATCTGCCCTGAATAATAACAGTAGCTTATTTTTATAAGTGTGTTCATACACATTCGCATGAGCACACAGAGTGGCTATTGACCCCCTTGGCTCTACTTGAAACACAGGAAACATAGGACTTTCTTTCACATCACTGCAATTTCAAACAGCGCTCACAGGGGGTCAGCAGCAGGTGCGAAGCCACAACTGCCAAACAAATCCTACAATGGACTTGTTTGCCCAGTCCAAGATGAAAACAAACTCTTACGTCTTACCTGAAAATCCTCTCTTTGCAGAGGGACAGCTATGACAACAAAACAACCAGCTCTTCTTGAGCAGGTTACAGGAGACAGAAGCTAACAATGAGCAAGTACTTGCACAGAAGCTAAGAAAACAACCCAGAAAGAAGGGCTTCCTTAAGTGCTCAAAATTCATGTCCAAAAAAATGAAGTGATTATCAGACAAAATGCACTCAAGAAATTTCAGTAATCTCAAATTTTTGCTAGACAAGAGACAGACACACTCTCTTGTTATTAATATGTGAATTTAAATGATGGGCGAGAACAGAACAATTACCATCTGGAAATAGGGGGTAAGAAAAGGATACCGGTTCAACCATTTTACAGAGTGCTCCCACCAAAAATCATGTAAAACCCAATTCCCTCTGTTATACCTTCATATGTTCTACAAATTTTGGTAAAAGAGCCCTGTACTTAACTAACAAATTAATAACTTCCACTTATTGTCACTGGTGGTTTTGACACGCACTACTGACTTCAAAACAGTTTTTATCAGGAATCAGTGCAGTAGAGGTAGCACAGATGTTAATTAATCTCAGATCCTTTACTAGAGGTAAGGGGGAGGGAAAATAGACAGCCTTTATTTTTCCCACAGAGCATGAAGTGTTGTAGTTTCTGTATGTTACATCTGCTACAGAATCTCTCATTCTAGCAGCCTTCAATGCTTATCATTCTTTGTAAAGCCCCAAGCAAAAGCAACCTTCCTTCTCCCTAATTTTGTATGAATATATGAGAACCTCTGCAACAACCACTTTTTTCCTCATAACAGTCAAACACATCTGAAAACTGAAGCCTTTTGATGAGACTCTGGAGCCCAAATATGACAATAACTCCTGAAGTAAAACTGCAGAGACTGTGATAGTCAACAATGGTGACACCCTTGAAAGAAAAGCAGCTGGACCACTGACTTTGCCTCAGTCTACACAGGAGCTCCCTTCTAATGCCATCTGCCTTATCTCTTTCACACAGCCAAAGTCCCTCCACAACAAAAGGATTTATCAAAAGCATCTTTTTCCTCTCAGTACTTCTGTGGCTACGACTACTACAATATCTCAGACTATCATATTCTCTCACACATTTATCTTCAAAATGTCATTTGGACAAAAAGGGATTAAACACAGAGAGAATTAACACACAATTTGTTCAATGTCACGTGATGTCTGTCAGGGCAGAGAACTGAAGCTTCTCTCATCTCCTCAGGCCCAATGGAATATCCCATTTAACCAGCAGACTTGTTCTCTCATAGGTGTACATACCACACGATTATAAAACCTGAAAGTAAACCAAATAAATAAATTTTTGAAAAAGCTGTAGTAATAGTCCCTCTCATCAGGGACTGAATTCATCCTTTAAATCCCTTGTCAAAGGACAAAGTTGACAAGAAGAAAAAGAAGCATGTACACAGATGCATATATGCAATTCCTGATTCCCAGACTGGAGTCTGACTTTGAAAGCAGAAAATACATTCCTGAAAAAATGCTGTCCAATTTCCCAAATACATTTAGAATATTAACACAACATATTCACACAATCTTGAGCATTTTTTGCTATGACTTCACTGTACAGAGTGGTTTGGCCAGCCAGCATAATGTAGTCCAGAGACCACTTAATCTTTTTGAAAGGAAAAGGCTTGAGTTTTATGACCTTGGTCATAAATGAGGTGCATTCTGGTTCTCCACAGAGTATTTCTTGATAGCACCATGTGTTACGCAAAGCTTTGTTAATCCTACCATCAGAGAAGCTGTGAGTGATGAGCAGTCTTTTTAATAAAAGCTACTTGGAACTGAGGTACCTCTTTTTTCTTCCAAAAAAAAAAAAATAAGCTCACTTATACCTTGACAGTTTAGCAACCTAAATGGAAGTCCAAACATATTTTATCTAAAAGCAAATATGTATGGCTTTCACAATAGCAAAATGAAGTCCAAAGACAACAGAAAAGCTAATTAAGAAAGATATAACTACAGACTTGTGATTTAGGTTCAGACCATCTCTTTTCAAAGCTTTTAGGATGCAGCTTTTAAGCTGACCTTTCAGTTCCCTACAGTGTTAATGAATTTTAAACTGTAATTAACTCCAACTGCAATGCAACTAAACAATCTCTTGAGAAATCAGACCAAAATCAAAATGCTTTACAGTACTGAAGAGCTCTCTCTTTTGAGAACAATAAGAAAACAAATTTGTCAATAAGAATTTAACTCAGGCCTTGTAAAAAGCATAGGCATCTCAGGAAATGGGTATTATGTCACCACACAGTCAATCTCACCTACAGGCTTGATTATCTTTCCTTGAGGATGTTTCTCCTACTCACACACCTGAAAGGGCCTTCAAAACTGTGAAGAACTCATGATCCATGCACGTACAAAACAAAACTGGATGAGACAACCCTTACTGGCCATGAAAAGGCAGCATGACGGCTATCTGTAAAAATAAAGTATGCTACGTACTTCTGTTTTTTAGAAAAGCTTGTCCTGAAGAATTCTGTGCTCTACATCATTCTAGATATAAATACACTGTTACCAGAATAAAAAACACAACCAGCCCCCCTCAAAAAACTCAAAAACCCTACTGTTGTTCCTCCCTTCTACAGCTTCTAAAAAAATTTGTATACAAAACACCGACAGTCACTTTTACTGTTTTCTTTGGATAGTCAGTTTTTCTTTTCTGTCCCTCTCTTAATAGGTTAACAGGAAAAAAATCAGACAGGCCAGGAAAAAAACCAAAACCAACAAAAAAAATCCAACCGCAACACCTTACTGAATTAAAGCCAATTCATACTACCTTGATTTAAATAAAAAGTTTCATTTGCTGTTTAGTTTTAAATATTTTGAAGATTTTTGTAACAGCCTCCCCAAATACTCAGATTTCATTCTGCTTCTATTATGGTTATATTCCCTGACATGCCTAAAATAAACATAACTGTTGTTGTGACAACTTTAAGGCTACCAAGCCCATTTGGCCAAAATACCTGAGAGCTTCCAGCATCATGAAGATTGAGAGCAACACAGCAATTGTTTGAGGAACACAAGTGGACACTTAAAAGTTTTGTCTTGCACAGGAAACCACAGCACAGGCAACTTTCACATGCAATCAAACCAGTGTACTTGCTGGCAGGCTCCTGCTAAGTTCAACAGGGGAAATGCTTTAGTTGACACGAACAACAAGTCTGCACAGCAAATACTGAAGATTCAAAGGTTTTATTTTTTTGTTGGTTGTTAGAGGGTTGCTACCAGCCCTTGGAAAGTCTCATTTCTGTAATCTGAAGCACGTATATATCACAAGTCAAAGCAGGGAAGGATAAAGCAATGCAAAACCACTGCAATTGCAGGGGAGTGAGTCCCGAGTGCATTCCCCAAAAGCCACCAGGCTGTCCAAGATTTATGATTTGTGTCTTACTCATCTTAGAGAAGACTCTTCTCACTTCCTCCCACTGCTGGAGTTGGTGTTCGATGAGTGAGCCAGGATTACCTTGGCAGAATCAACAAGCAAGACCTCATTTGTGCAAATCCCAATACCACAGTTCATTACTGCAAAGCCTGGCAGTTTTTAAACCTTCCTGGTTTTTGGAGCTCATAGATGGTCCAGGAGTGGTATGCACCCTCATATAGCAAATTTAAGCCTACTGGCAACAGATGTGCTTTTAAGTATTTTCCACAGATTCTTTAGAAACAACCCACCAATGTCTATGCCCTCCCCAATAATTTCATGCCAAAAAACAGGGCTCTAGATCCCTCCTGATGGGATGACTACAGCGTGAAACTTGAGCTGTGTCATTGTGAGCCACATCCAGAACAGACAGCAGAAACCATTAGCTTTCCACAGACCTTTCTGTACTCTGAGTTATTATAAACTTGAAGTCAGAACAGGACAAATAATGAAACACAGCCTCATATCTACTACTCTACTCTCACTTGCTCTGCATGACTCTGGTATAAAACAGAAGAGATGCTGATGCGAAGTGGAAACACTGAATACAGCTATTGTCTACTCTACAAACTGACATAATATTTTTCCAAGATTCCCTCCAATCAGTATGGCAACCAAACAAAAAGGGAGGCATACATGGACAAGACACCAGAGAAGCTGGCCTGGAAGAGAACAAAAAAATTACTAATACTCTGCATATCCTGAAAACACACTCATCTTCCCTACCTCCAAAGGAAAGTTAATAGAACTAACAAACTTTCATACTTGGTTCATTTGAAAATAAAGGTATACCTCCTCCACAGCATATGATGCAGACCTAAGAAAAAAAAAGAAAGTTTTTCAATCCCAATGTTTTCACATTGTCTTGATTTTCTTTTATGCACACACTTGCCTGATGCAGGTGTGATTTCTATCCTGACCACAGCTGAAGTTTTGTGTTGTTACTCAGGAACCTCCTTTCAAGTTCTGAGGTAAAAAAATCCAAGCATTTCCTCCACAGTAACATAACGAAACATGAGCAATGCACTGGAACTTGCAAATGCAAATAAAAACCCTGAAGTCAGACAAGATGACCCCTCCCCGCACTATGGAGGGAACAAAATAGTTAAAAAGAGGAAGCAATAATCCCTTTAGGCTACTCCTTCTTGGGTTTTGCAGATTTAAATACAATGAGGGCAACTGCAAATTCACACATTACAAGCACGATTTACAAACTAATTGTTCATTTTTGTTTGGAGATATAAATTTTAACACCATAAATTGTGGGTTGGAAGGACTACAAGGGAAGAGTTGCTTGTACACTGGATCTGTGGCTTCAGGGGGAAAAAAAGTTTAATTTTTTTTTAACGTCATGAAACTTCAACTGCTGTATAAAACACACATTTATATATAGGGCTTTGGTAGTTAGCAGGACTGGATGTCCAATACCTATTGCTCTAAGCAGTTCTGATTGCTCCCTGGAACACAATAAGGTTTTAGTTACAAAAAAAATTGTTCCTAATTTGCACGCCTTCCCAGCTGGATACATCAAGGAGTATGTACCACTCTTGAAAAAACCTACACTCAGGAAAAAAAAATTTAAAAAATAAAATACTTAGCAATGACACCCACATGGATCAAGTTTGACAACCCAAATGAAAGTGTAGACCAAGGAAGTATAAAGTAACTTTATAAAGTTGCCTGCAAACAGACACCTTAGTACCCTAAGTATGTCCCACTTGTCTGCTTAGGCACAGCACAGCTTGCTTATTGGCCACTAGGACTCCAGCCATGGGGACTCTACTTCCCTCTCAGTCACTGGCCTGGTGCAGGATGTTAGGCAAGTCTGTATCTCCTTAACATCCCAGGTCACTCAGGCACAGAAAGGAAATTCCTACACTAATTTATAGAACAAGTGCAAAAGTTCATTAACAAAGATTAATAGATCTGTCTTCTTTCTCCTGCGAGAATCCTACACTTCAAAAGAACCCCACAACATTTTCAGTAAGACTGCACTTCATCCCCAGAGGCTCATCACGTTCAGGCACACACAACAAAGGCTTTTCTGCACTTGCTGAGCACCTCACAAAAATTATCATGACCCATTCTCCAACATGCAGTAGTTTCCAAGTCTTTCATCTGCAGGCCTCAGAAGACTTTCCAGCAGACATGTAACTACTGGCTAGAGTGGTTAAGGTAGTAGTTCTAGTTTTATTTCCCCCATCCCTCAAAAGCAGTCGAAAAGGCCAGAAGTTGGGAAGCTGAGTAACCCTGTGTTTCTTGCAGTCTATTCCCACCCAAGCTAAGCAACATTCATCCTCCATGAAGATTGCCAATTTAAAAAAACTTTAAAACTTTCCTCTGAAAACCAGAGATTGTGTTTAATGTCACTAAAACACCATTCAATTGTAAACAATATCTTCTACCAGCATGAGCTGGGCCTGTTTAGTCTAGAGAAGAAAAGACTAAGAGCGGATCTCATTAATGCATATAAATATCTCAAAGGCGGGTACCAAGCGGATGGTGCCAGACTCTTTTCAGTGGTGCCCAGTGACAGAATGAGGAGCAGTGACCATAAACTAAAACACAAGAAGTTCCACCTCAACATGAGGAAGAACTTCTTTATGCTGAAAGTGGCAGAGCACTGGAACAGGCTGCCCATGGAGGGTGTGGAGTCTCATTGTCTGGAGACATTGAAAACCCACCTGGATACATTCCTGTATTGACCTGCTCAAGGTGAGCCTGCCTTGGGAGGGGAGGTGGACTAGATGATCTCCAGAGGTGCCCTCCAACCCTAGAAATTCTGTGATTCTATGGTGGAAAATTTGTCAATTTCCTTGTCAGTGGAGGAGTTTCTTCCTAACTGTAATAATAAAGGGGGAAAAAGAAAAGTCATTAAAACTCAAGCCAAAATTGCTGGTGTGTTTGTAAAATACTACCCAAACCATTTCTCCTTCTCCTATTTTCACTTGAATTTTCACTGACTTTTTACAGCAGAATCACCGAATAACATTATCTGGAAGTGACTTCTGTTCTCCTGGTCCTATTTTTCCCAACAAAACGGATAAATTGACTTGGGCTGCTCAGGGGTTTGTCCAGCTGAGTTCTGGATATCTGCAAGGACATCCCAACCTTCCTGGGAAGCCTGTTCCAACATCTGACTCCTCTCACAATTAATTTTTTTTTCCTGATATCTCATTGGAATTTCCCTTGTTGCAACTTGTGTTTGCTGCCTCTTGTCCTACTGCCTCTCCATGCTCTCTCACCAGTTAACTGAAGATGTGGGATAGTTTTCCTATAAAGAAAAGCAACACACACACACACAGAGAGCTGTATTCTCAAGATGTTCATACAATATGCACACATAGAAAATGATTTGCAGCTTATTTTTCTCAAATACATTAACTGTATTTTTTTTGCAACTTAACAGTGTCTCTTATGGCTTGCCCTTCTGCAGCATGCACCACAAAAGACTGACCTTCACAAGCAAGTAATGCAGAGTGGCTAATGTGGTAAAAACCTGCACCACAAATTATTTTGTAGTAGTCCTCCTGTACTGAGAAACACTTGATTTTTGTTCTCTATTTCATATCAGAGAATCACAGAATGGAACTAAATGGTCTTTCAAGTCCCTTCCAATCTAAATCAATCTCCTTGCCATGGGCAGGGAACACTTTCCGCTAGACTAGTTTGCTCAAACCCCATCCAGTCTGGCCTTGAAGAATACCAAGGATGGGGCATCTACAGCTTCTCTTGGCAACTTGTTTGGCACCTCATCACTCTCATAGAAAAGAATTTCTTCCTAACAGCTAAACTAAATCTGTCTTCTTTCAGTTTAAAGTCATTCCCCCTTGTCCTACCAACACCTGAACTAGTCCTGCCCGTCTAAGGTACTACTCGACCTCATGATAAACTCTTTTTTCACACAACTTCTCTGTTAAGCACGGAAGCAACATTCAGCACTGTGGAAACTGACTACAAAGACAAACCACGTGAAAACTTGTGGTCAGCATGAGGATGAGAACTACAGGGCACAGCGTGGGGCTTGTACCCGCTCCACCGGGGCACCTCCTTCGGGGCTGCGCAGGCAACCAGGTTGGCAAAGCACCAGAGAGAGCTCGAGTGTTTGAGCGCTGCTGCACTGACCCTGCAAGCACTCTTTTCTCTCCAGACGCAAACCTGCTGCACAAGGTTGGATGCTTGGTTCACAAAGTGCATCTGGGGTTTTTTGGTTTGTTCAGTTGTGATTTTTTCTTTTTTTTTTACAACAGCATCTTCTGCATCTTCTGCTGTGGGCCATCCGTGCCCCGCTCCTCCTGTCTGGGTCACAGCACGGGGCGGGGAGGCGCTGACAGCTCCGGGCGGCTGCGCCCGAGCTGCCCCGGTGCGCGACCCCCGGGCAGTGAGTGATGCTCTCCGCTCCATCTCGGACTGACTTGGCGGCCAGAGAAGCCGGCACAACGCGCTCTGCCACGGTCACCGGGCACACAAATAGCCGCCCCGGGGCGCAGAGCGGTCTCGGGTCTGAGAAAGACTCGAAGGGACTCCGCTTTCGCCAGCATGAGCTTGTGGCGGGGCGCGCCCCCACGCTGTGGGCTCTCGGGGCGCCGCCGGCCGGTCCCACTCCGCTGTCAGCGCTCACGGCCCCACGTCCCGCCCGCTCTCCCCGTCCGGCAGCCCCGGCCTCCGGGCGCCCCAGCCCCGCGGCCGTGTCCCCGGCGCGGGGAGAGGCCCCAGCCCATCCGCCACGGGGGGTGAGGGAGAGCCACAACAAGTCCCCGCCGCCGCCAGCCGCCCTTACCCAGATAGTGCCGCAGGTCCAGCAGAAAGTGCGGGGGGCCCCCGTTGAGCTGGTAGAAGAGGGAGCCCAAACAGAAGAGCAGGAGGGCGGCCATGCAGAAGCCGTAATCGCGCAGCGAGAGGAAAGGCAGCAGCGAGAGGGGCCGCCGCCTCTTCAAGCCCCCGCCCTGGCCCGGGCCCCCTCCCGCCGCCGCCGCCGCGGGGGGCCGGGGTGCCGGGCATTCCCCGCCGCTGTGCTGCTGCTTCTTCTTCATCCTCCCCTTCGCCGCCACCGGCTCACGCAGCCCACTGGGGGAAGCGCATCCTCCATCCGCCTGCCCGGCTCCGGCTGCCCGCGGCGGGGAAAGTTCTCGGGAGCTCAGGGGATCCGTCCCGTCCCCATCGCCGGCTGCCCCCGGCTCCGCGGCAGGCGAGAGTCTCCGGCGCTCCTGCGGCGGCTGCTGCTGCTACGGAGCGCCGCTAAGAGGAGGGAAAGGAGGTGGTCACCATCCCGCTCCCTGGGGCTCCTCTCCTCCTCCTCCGCCGCCGCTCTCCTTCCCTCTCTCCGCTCGGCCTCTCGCCCCGGTGTCAAGTTACAGCCAGCGCTCCGCCGCCGGCCGCCTGCAACTCGCTGCCGACTTGTGCGCGCCGCCCGGCCCCG